>OMLF01045341.1:5119-16211 GCA_900302615.1 Holocentrus rufus
GCCCCCCCCCCCCTCAAATGCACTAAACCGGTCTTCTTTCCACAGCAACCGTATCAGTCGCTGTTTGGCAGCTGTCAAGCCGAGTGACAGATGAAGAATTTTGATGCCATCACATCCACCGAGCTGCGTTTCATTGTTGTTTTGATTCTTTGTCTGTCCACAGAAATATCTTCGCACCGCATCAAGACTGAAACTGAAACTAAAAAGCGAAACGTGGCACCGAAATGAATCCATGACCTTGACCCAGAAGGGGACATCGGATGCCGCCGCGCTCCTCTGACTTGTTGCAATTGGACTTGCTGCTGGACTCGTTTCCCCCCCCCCACCATCTTACGGCCAAGTGCTACCATGGCAACAGCGAGGGTTCAAGTCCCACCTCGTCCTCCTCCTCCTCTAATCCCCTCCCCTCCAATTCTCTTCTCATTCCAATCTTCTCTCCCAGTGAAGCCATTAAATTATCAATCCACAACCCCCCCAGGGTTCATATCTTCAGCTCATCTCGCTCTCCCGCGCTCGCTCGGTGTCTCTCTGCTTCGCTCTCTGTCAATATTTACCGAGTTTCTCATGGACTCTCGCAGGTAATAGTGTCTTATTCCCAAAGCTCTGCTCGACACAAATATGCACACACTCACATGTGCACACAGACACACACACACACTCACACACACACACACAGACAGGGTGAAGTGGCCATTCCATCTAAATGAGTGCTATTCAACTAACTGTCCCTGCTGACTGTTACAACTGCCTGCCAGCGTGCGTGTGTGTGTGTGTGTGTGTGTGTGTTTTGTGCCTGTTCAAGTGGCTGCATGTGTGTTCTTGCTCATGCATGTGCGTGCGCTCAAGTGAGTATGTGTGTGTGTGTGCGTGCGCATCTGAGTCTGTGTGTGTGTGTGTTTTTGGTTCCCTGTGCACCCATGTGCTTATTCAAGTGAGCATGTGTGCGTTCTTGCGTGTGCACGCGGGCGTGCATGAGTGTGTGTGTGTGTGTGCGTTACACTAATAGTTCACTGTCCCTTTTGGTAATCTCATGGTTGAGAAGAGACAGAGAGAGAGAGAGACAGATTGAGAGAGAGTCTAGAAAGAGAAACGGAAAATTTCTCTCTGATAGAGAGAGAGAAATAATGAGAAAGAGGGTGAGACATCCCTGCTGCAATAACCGAACAATCAAAATGATAATATGTATTTGCTTATAGGCGTATATATGTGGAGTCGCATAGTCTCTCAGAAATATCCACCTCTCTCTGCCTCTCTATTGCTACTTCTGTCTGACTCTGTGGGGGTTTTATTCGCTCAAAGATCCTTTATATCTACTGTCTGGTCCTTTTCTCCATTAAATGACTCCTGCTCTTTCCTCTGCCTTCACTTTCCTCAGTTTTACTGTTTTTACTTACCCACTAATAGTTTACCTTCTCTCATCCCCACAGTCAGCTCACTTTTTCTCATCCAAATGTCAAAACCAAATGTCATATTTTTTATTTAGTTTACATACATTAGTTGATTTTGTAACCCAAGGAAGGTTATTATGACTAATTTAGTGCAAACTATCACTTAAATATTCATACGCTCATGTACATAAATACACATTTAGAGGCGTGGATGCAAATAAGCCCACACACAGACACACATGAGCATACATACTCCCACACACATGTAAAGACACACAGATAAGGGGATTGAGGCTTATGAAAATGATATCTGAAGACTTTAAATATTTAAATATTCCCAATAATTTCACAGCTGTTGCCAACAGATAGCTATATCAAACATGCAATATGGTGCATGCACACACCCAGACTCACACACACACACATGAAAAATTTCCAGAAATAAATTTGCACCAGTAGACTAATGAATATGTATGACTATTAGGAAACCATGGCGACCTATGAACCAATAAAACTTCAAACTGAGCTCTCAAAACAGCTGTTAGAAACTTCTGCTGACACATGAGAATGACATGAACACATAAAGACTTTCGCCAAACAGATAAATAAAAATCTTATCCTACTTTGAACAGCCTGGTAGAAATCATTCATTTTCTCTGTCTCTCTCTCTCTCTTATCATTATATTGCTTTCTGCCTCCCTCTGTGCTTTCAGGCTTTCTTTCACTCACCCTCCATCTCTTTATGTCTCTTTTGTTCTCTCAATCGCTTATTTTCATTTTTTCAATTACGTTGCCTTTCACTCTGTATTGATGTGATTCTAAAATCATTGGAGCCTAAATGATGGTATTAGTCCGATACCAAATGAAGCCAG
Organism: Holocentrus rufus; assembly: GCA_900302615.1. NCBI lineage: Eukaryota > Metazoa > Chordata > Actinopteri > Holocentriformes > Holocentridae > Holocentrus > Holocentrus rufus. Next base: position 7,380 of record OMLF01045341.1, read on the forward strand.
ACAGTTTGATGGGCAACAAGTCCACTGCAATTCAACATCAGCTAGAGTACGGCTGCACATAAACATGACAGATGTCAATTTCTGTAGAAATATCTGAAACTGAGGCAGCGCTCCAAAATGAGAGAACAAGGATGGTTTTCAGTAACCCCTTGAAGCCCCTTTTCACACTACATTTAGCCCGGGGCTAGCAGTCGTTTCACACTTGCAGCTTAGAATATGGGATATCCCCATCCTCAGCACAGGGCTTACTAAACTCCACTCCACAGCGGGGTAATCCCTGATTTTTTGGGGATACCCCGAAAAGGCAGAGTTATGGTCTGCAGTGTCAAAACCGTGCTACAAGTGTGCTGAAGACATTAACCTTGGCCTTGATTTTCAAGTGTAAATCCTTAATCCAGGCCTTTCTGTAAGGCCTGAGTTAATAAGTACAAGTGTGAATGAAGGCTATCTTAAGCCCTGGGCTATGGTAAGGCCAGGCCTTAGGTTAGCCAACGGCTAAGAAGTGCAATTGTGAAAAGGGCTGTATTAATAAAAAACATTACACACACTGAAAACAAATGGAGGGTGTGCGATTGGACAATATAATGACTAGCTTCTCCTACCCTAGTCACATCTGAAGGTTGGATTTTGGGTGATAACAGCCACATTGGGAGGAGTGCAACTTACAGGAGCGCTAATCATACAATATTAGACATTATAAAATCTCTTTGATGTGCTGGTGTGACATGGCTGAAGCATTCAGCAGCAGGGGCAGCAGGTAGTTGTGAGCTTGCAGCTGCGTGACCAGCCAAATCTGCATGAATTAAATCTGTTGCCGCTTGCTTTGCCAGCAGTGAAACAGCTGATGAGCAGAACTTGATCATGGATCAATGCTCAGGCCTCTCTGTAGCGAAGCAGCAAGACTAAGACTTCAGACTAAGCCATGACTTACCTCATACCAGTTACACGACTGATCGGTTCGACTGCAATGACAAGTGATAGAGTGAAGGGCAAGGCCAAATATAAACTCATCGCACTTAGAAAGAAAGGTTCTCAAATGGAAGAGGGGGATAGTCCTACCAAAATCCTTTTCTTTTTTTGTTCTCTTCAAAAAACCTCTTTGGAAGGAAAGAGTTCTTTGATAGACTTTTCCGAGGAAAAGGTTGTAACTGGAACTTATTGCACCTATTTCACACTGAAAGCATTGGTGCACCTTAAGTTTTATTTCCAATCCCTTAAAGGCACTTTAAAAGCACAAGAAATATTATGTTCATCTTTGTATTTTTAGACAATAATTTCTAGGAATGATTTGTATTTGTAGAAAATGGCTTTAAAAGAGAACTTTTCCTTGAAGAACACAAGCTGTGGTGACACAGAAAACAAGAGGAAAAGACATCTATTCCGCAACATGGTCAGATGTTTTGTTTTGAAACTAAGGCTTTATTAAAGCTGCCAAAACAAAGATGGACTTGTTGTCTTTGGTTCATTGAGACCATGCAAAACACTTCAGAACCTTCTCAGGAAGAGAAGAGGCTCTAAGTGGCTCTAAGAAAAATCTTTAGACTGTTTTAAGATTCTAGGAGGACCTCTCAATCAAGATTTCCTGGAAGGACTGTGCACACAGAAATCCTAAAATAACCTTGTAGAGAAATTACCTTTGAGGACCTTGGAGGAACTCTCTGTCTCTGAAGGAAGAGTAACCTCAAGAGGAGTGAGACGCATGAGACGCATTCTGGCTCAATCTGGCCAAGTGTAAATGCATCTGAATACACAAGCCAAATAAATCTAGACTATTACATCTTGATCTACAACACTAGGAAGGAAGAGAAACCCAACTGCTGAGACGCTTCACTGACATGCACAGGAAAGTGGAGGAATGGGTGAACTCTATTTGGTACCAGGGTTGTCCTAGCTTGTACTTTTTGTTGGTCCCTCTGTGAGGTGTCCAATGGTCTGGCCATCTCTTCCAAGCGGAGTAAGTGGTGCATGACCGAGGTGATTTTATATAGAGTACTACCTCTGCTACCTGGCACTCTGCAGGCACATTTAATGTACAAAGATAATGCACCCAGAGTCATTGTTAGAATGCAATTGAGAAGAGGTGCCTCCTGTCCATGTACACAAAAGTAACTGGCAGAAAGATCAGATGGCTAAAGTTTGTTGGGTCTACTTTCACGCATGATTACCTATCTCCACGTTGTATAGGAAAATGCAATTGGATTTCTATCCATCTAATGAAGACGTAAATGAATCTAGATAAATTGTATGTGGATATTATCTGGTTAAAAGACATATGAAATGACAAGTGTAAATGGGGTGAAATCATCTTCAGATGGTCCTATGAAGAACCATTCACACATGTTTAGGTTGAAACCTTCTACACGGGTTAAAGAGGTTCCTCCCTGGAGACAAAGCAAAGAGCACTTTGTGCTTCCAAATAGCCCTTTTTCCCAAGAATGTAGTTGGTAGATAATTACACAACGGCCTGCAGGGGCCCTGAAGTGCTCATTTGAGTGTCCTTCATAGATTTTAATGTCTTCATATTTTATAATGAATACTACCAATACAAATTAGGATTGAAGTGCATTTACGGCCAGCTAAATAAACCAATGCTTTGTGAATGGTTCATTGAGTTAGCCAGTGGCCTGCTAGTAAGTAAAGGCTAGAATTCATGTGACTGTAGGATTGGCTAATGGTGTGAAGTGCTCGTCAGCCTCTGCAACCCACCTTTGACCATTTGCCTATGGTTCTATGTTCTCTGTTTTCAATAGTCTGACTCAAACATTAGCGATTAGGCTGTGTTTGTTTGCAGCTGTAGCACGTTTAAAGGAAAAATCCACCCTGAACACATAAACAGCTGTTAGTGATGTACCTTGCATTTCCGGGGCCATGACAGATACATTCAAGATGGCTACCAGAGAACATGGGATAATGCCATGTAAATGAAAAATGGTACATGGTATCTGGTGGGGTTTGATAGCAGACTTTTTTTCTGCTATCTAGAACATCAAATGAACATCAGGGATTTGTGTCAGTCCCTCAGAATCAAAAAGCAAGAGCTTCTTAAAGAAATCCATCGTAGAAGAGATAGAGATAGCAAACTGACAGTAGCCTCAATAGACACTACTACATCACATTATACAGCTGTGCAATGCATTATGCAGTGCAGCTATGTCTGCCCTTTTTGATGGCTTTTTTAGCTACCTGAACACCTGGGCATGGCACACTAAGGCATATTTCTCTTTCCACTCCCACTTTATCTTGACTAGACAAACTCACTAGCTCTCCAGCCACACATATACACAGAAAACACCCCTGTTAAGAGTTCTGGCAATGGCAGAAATTATGTGTTTTGGTGTAATTACAATACACAAAATGAGCATTTCCTTTTAAGTCAACTTTGTGAATGGTAGTTTGACAGATACACTTAAGGTAGCTTCCACATATCATGTGATATGCCACGTGAATGAGAAATGGTGCGTAACAAATGGTGTTTCATGGTAATTATGGCAAAGACATCATTTAGCTCACAGATTAGCTGTGGCAGTTGTATTCAACATTGCTCACACATTTTCAAATACATAATCTCTATATGAAACATGCCCCTCACCCTTTTTGGGAGTTTAGCCTATTGATCATTTTACTGATTATGTGATGAGAGGTTTGGCACTAAACTCCTTCCAGTGTGTCTGATATAGCTCTGCCTATTGTGCAGGCTAAAGCTTTAGCATACTGTGCGTTAATTGTATGTGACGAGCATTATCCTAGAAGTGAGAAAATGAGAAGCAGCTTTGTCTGGATGGCTGGTTCATTTTAATGACATGTGTCTAAACCTGCCAGGCTTGAGACTCAGACATGAAAAACACACTTTTAATTGTGCATGATCCCCAAGCCAGAAAGAAAGGGGAAAAAAAACATGCCTTTGAGGAAGATTCAGAATTTGTTTAGATTTTCTTTTTAGATGTTAAGAATCTACAGTCCATACAATTTTTATTTACCAATATTTCAATACCAGTTTTGGATTATTGAAGGGTATATATTCATAGACTGAGTAATGCTAGTGCTGTGTTCATTTCAATGCTGAACTCAAAATTAGCTCCAACAAATTAAGGGTCATCCAACTCAGAATTACAAGTTGGAAATTCAGGTGTCATTTCAGAGTTCCAGTTTCTCTAATTTCAGTTTGAGTAACATCAGAGCAGACAAAAATGCATGAAAACAAATGTGTCTTTTGTTGTGGAGTTACTTCTTCTTGTTCGCATCCGCATTTCCTGAGTTGACACCGTGAACACAATGTTGTGCAGAAATTCCAACCTTAAATGAACGCAGCAGAAGTTGCCTATTATGACTTAACATACTGTATCGTAAAGCACCAGACAGCACTATCACCTGGACACACACATATGATTTTAGCACCAATGCGCTTGTCACACACTGGATGAGGTGGTGCTTAGGACTACTGCAAGAAGCATAATGATGCATGAATCTACAGCAGTATCCTCAGCACCGTCGTGGAATGTGTGACTCACAGGTGCAACACACACATACACACACAAACACACACACATATGCATGCACACAAATGGACGCAGGCATTGACACACACATCCTAGCGCACACATGCACATATACCTAATCCCTATCCTTTACACACACATTCACAGGCACACATGCACGCACTCATGCACACACGCACTCATGCACACACGCCTATGCACGCACACACACACATCCTCATTGGCTATTCCAGTAGCTTGCTGTCTGGAACTTATCGATGCCCAATCAATACTTCCTGATCGATTGACCCTATCACCATGGCAACCACCATTTAGCCCACTATCTTGGGCCATTCATTATAAAAGCCATTAAGCCCTGTGTGTGTATGTGTGTGGGTCTGTGTGATCGTGCATGTACATGTGTGTGTGTGTGCGTGTGTGTGTGTATGTATGTGTGTGAGTTATTGCTACCATTAGAGGAGAGGTTCCTGCTGTCTGTAAACTATGCTTACAGAATCACAATAGTAAATTCAGCAGTGTCTGCTGCCTGCTAGCCATGTTACACACATGGTAAATGAAATGTGGAGAACATTTAGAGAGCTGCAGTCCTTTAACTGCTGGGCCGCGAGTGCTGTAAAAGAAAAAAAATACGCTGTAAAGCTGGCAGTTTGCCTTTTAACCTCACGGTCTTTGCATTATTTCAGCTGCAAAGTAAAAAAGAATACAGAGCCAAAACATCCAGCTGACAAACACATCAAGCTCACTGCACACACAACGTGCTATATTAGAAATAATTCCATCCAGATGCCGATAAGCTTTACATATCACATTGCCAACCCATCTAACTGATTAATTTTGCCATCATTCAGACTGCATTGCATTATGGGTTGTGTTTTAACCCGCCGCTTTGCCTGTGCATTCAAAACCGGAAAACAGCAGGTTTATTAGCATAATCAATATAACGCCCTGGCATTTTCACTGTACTTCCAGTACACAGGGAATACTGGCCTGTGGAAACAAATCCTGTATAACTGCATTCAGTTTCATCTAACAACTTACTCATCAACAGGTGCTAACAGAAAGTGTTCAGAGTCATGAAACGGTAATAACAGAGATCCAATCACCTTGACTTACCAACAATATGTTTTTCTGCAGTTTGTAGCACTCATTCATTTATCTACTGAATGCTTCCTCTTGAATTGTTCTCGTTTTATTTAGTAATGTATTCACTCTGTTCATAAATGAATTGTATTTGTTTAGCTCGCTGTTTTTGTGGCACTTCGGCAGCACTGTTCTTATGATATCCATGCCAGTAAAGCATATTGAACTGAAATTGAAACAGCCTCCTGATCAGCACCTGATTTCTTTCCTCCATCTATTCATCCTTGCATAACTGTATTTTTGATTGTACTATATTTTCTACATTTTAGACACTTAGCTGATCTCACTTAGCTTAAATTCGTGATTATGAGCAACCAGTGGTAGGGAGGGCAAAGGACAGAGCTTGACTTTCTGTGATACCATGGCATGACAAAGTGTTCCTTTCACCGTAGTGTGATTATATAGGAAAGAAAGGATGTAAAGGATTCACATCTTATTTTAATATAGAGTGTATTTTGCTGTGCATTAGGGAGGAGGATGATATGACAGGGAGGGATGTGATTCAGATAGGAGAGCAGGAGGTGAAGGATGTTTACAAGGAAAAACCCTGGATTGACCTGTCTCTCTCTATTTCAAACACACACACACCTGCACACACACACACATATTCACTCCTCATAGTGCATACAGTACAATTTCACTATGACAAAGACAGTCAGCAGTCACAAACATTGTGCAATGTGTTTATGAGACCCCCTGACACAGAAATAAAGCACTGTGTGTGTATGCGTGTGTGTGTGTGTGTGTGTGTGTGCGTGCGCGCGAGCGATGGCATTTAGTCCCAGCAGCCGATAAGGCCAACTGGACAAGTTGGCAGAGGCAGAGAGAGAGAGAGAGTATATGTGTTTGTGTGTATGTGCGTCACAGTGGGAGCTTGTCATGCCCAGTTGTCTATGTCCGGCAGATTTCTACTCCCCATGGGACACACGCTCACACACACACACACACACACACACACATACGCACGCGCTCGCACACACACAGTGCCCTTCTTGCTGACACTGCGTTTTAATATTTCACTGCATGCAGGGCTCGCCATATGCTACCCTGTCATACACCTACACACACACACACACTTGCAAGGGTATGCACGCACACACACACACACACGTACACAGAGAAATATAAACACACAAAAATGCATAACTCCCTGCACACATTTGTACTATATCTGCGAATATATACTGTTACAATAACAATCCTTAATGGATAAAAATGAAACCATAATCGACATCATCATCACTGCGTGGTCTGACCTGAACTTTATGCTCAATAAAAGACCATGCACCCACACACACACACTTTCTGGTTCAAGATATGATTTTTGCATTTTTGTAGTTGTTCGGTTTAAGTTCACACTACGCAGTTATATGCAAACCAAGGCTTGTAAACAGAGTCAAAGAGACTTGTTTACTGGATAGAGTTTTAGGCGCTCTTCACAACAGCGTATTTGTGTCTTCTGCTTTCCACCAACTTCAGGCCATGTTTGAAAAATTTCCCGTCCACACTGAGACTCAAAAACTGTGACATGAACTCTTCTGGGATATGCTTACACCCCTGACCCATGACCTACGTGACACTCCTGCATTTTACTCAAGTGTTGTCGTAGCTGTGTTAGCCCATTAGCGGTAACTTAGCTAATGCATGAAGCGCTAGCAGGATGTTAAAATTAAGAAACTAAATGGACCAAAGCAAGCCAGACTTCTTTGTCTTCTTTGGACAGACAATGAAGTTGAACTGCTTTGGAAAGGAACTAATGAGCCTATGTGTGATGACAATTATACATAGGCGTCTTTGAAATTCTCCACGTTCCCCATCTACATTACATTACACTACATGTCCATTTTCAGTGGCTCAATATGGCGCATTAGTGTGAATGGATGGTGAAAAATGAGAAAAAATGTTGCCTTTTCAAATTTACTCTGCTGTAGACTTAGCCAGTCATTTTCTTTCTTTTTAGCAGCAAGGGGAATCAGAACTAACCAAATTCCGGTTCCTGTAACTCAACCAAAGCATCGATGGACTTGTCAGGGCTCTTTGCTGTGACTGAACATCTGTCCCAGGTCAGTCTGGAAGCTTCTCCACACTTTTGTACATATTAATTCAGTTCATTCATACAGCAAGCTTGCACTATCTGTAGCACTGGCCATAGACGCTTTCCACTGCAGCCATTTTGACATGAACTACGCAGGTAAACACAGGTGTCACTAATTACATTGATGAAGGTTCTGTTCCATTTAAATCTAGCAGAGTCTTTCCAGTGAGCCAACATGAACAATATCAGGACTCTGGCTCTGTTAGACCTAAATGGAACTCAACTTTCATTAATGTTATTAGTAACATTGACATGTTGTGTTACACAGGTGCTACCTGTGTACCACCTGTGTTTACCTGCTAGTTCATGTCAAAATGACTGCTGGGGAAAAAGTTCTGTTAGCCTGTAAATCAATGCGTCAACACTCTCAATCCGCCAAGACGAGACAGCCAATCAGACCTCCAATCTCTCCAACATGGCGTGAAGGCAAAATTGCTTTTAACAAAGTGCACCGCTGTTCCAGGGCACGCCAAATACTGCATCGACATTTTGGGATGCAGTTATTTGGTGCATGAGCAGGAGAGGAGGGAATACAGGGAGACAGAGGAGGGGAAAAGAGGTCAAGAGGGAACCCAGCGTTGTCTTACGTCAGTCCACTCTAATGAAGAAATACCAGTAAATCAAAGTTTGGCCCCGCAAGAAGTGCTAACGCCGGAGCTAAAAGCTTTAACTTTATAGGTGAGTGTGGAGTTTTTCTGGGTTAAATGAATTATTGATATGAGGTCAGGTCAGTGGGAGATTATACTCGAGCAAAGTGGGGAAATCTGTGCACCTAAACAGAATACCAAGGGTATGTGTGTCTGTGTGCAAATGCATATGTATGTGTGTGTGGGCAGGGAGGTGCGGCTTTCTCTCTCTTGTGCTCTATGTAAAATGCATTAAACAGTGGTAACATTCAACATGCTCTTATCTATATTCCTGTCTGTGCCTCTGTTCAACAAGACAAATATGAATAACAGGAGTGCATGAGGCAAAACAGGGCGCAAACAGAGTGTGTGTGTGTGTGTGTGTGTGTGTGTGTGAAAAGTGTAACAGGTCTTCAAGGGCAAAGAGGGGTGTAGTGGTGACTTGGGTGACAGGAGGCTAGGGATTCGATGGGCT
>OMLF01045346.1:10119-20800 GCA_900302615.1 Holocentrus rufus
TGGCTCGTCGTCGTTGGTGTCGTCCTCATCGTACGCGTTGATGTGGCGGTAACGGTCGGATCGGGCTGGGCAACGAGGGGAGAGGGTGAGAGAGAGAAAGAGAGAGAGAGAGAGAGAGAGAGAGAGGAATATAAAAGTTATAAATCAAGCCATTCATTACAAGGAATTCATACGCATTCAGCTCAAAACGCACATTTCTATACCCGCGTTGCCTGTGCATTCATGACGCTAAACAACAACCCTGATCACAAGACGAACGTTTTCAGATTTGCACACCTGGAAGAGCGAAAAGAAAAGCCCTGAACATCGGATCAGTGCAGATGGAAGACTAAAATGAGAAAAAGATGCATTTTCAAATTTACCCAGCTTGGTCCAAGCCTACACTAATCTTGAGAAATCTGAAAGTCTGCATCTTTATTTCTCCATTTTGCCCTTCCAGCCATACTTGAACAGTGTTTCGGTGAAAGGTGTCTGCGCATGCCTGTTGCAGAAATGTCAGCGTTTCGGTGGTGCACATCTGGCCACGTGCACGTAACCGCTGTGCTCCACACAGGCACCAGTACGGACACACTCACTATCAAAGTAGCTGGTGTCCTCCTCTGACTCCAGGTGAGGGATGAACTCTGCCTTCTGTCTCAGCAAGCTGTTCCAGTCCAGCTCAGTGAAGAACGGGTGCTGCTTCACTTCAAAGGCTCCGCCTGGTGGCAAAGACGACAAACAGCACAACCGGTCAGAGTCCTGCTAAAATATGGGAGGACAGTTCAAAATCCCATCAGTGTGCATCATCAGTGGTGATGTCATACTGAACTAGATGGATAGACGGATAGACAGACTGACAGACAGATAGACGCTTTCAAAATTCCATTTCATTGGGCCTTTAAAAGTAGATATTGGTTAATAATGTATTTGTGGATTCAAGTAGTCCTTGAGCTCAATGAGGGAGAATTCATGGTATCAACAGACTCAGTTAAGCATCAGGATTTAGACATGTGTGGTCTATCCTGACTGCCTCTTTGGAAAAGCTCTCTTTGATGTAATTTTGCATCCCTGATCCTGCTCCAAAATGGCTGCAGATGAGAGCTGTGGCATCAAGTGAATGCAAAGGGCAGGCGGTACCTGTGCCCAGCCTCATGAGAGGGTTTGTCTGCAGCAGGGTGGAGATCAGGGCCTGGGCGTCTGCAGGCAGGGCTTCATCACCGTCAGGCCACACGATGTCATCTGACAGAGACACAGGCAGAAAGGGTTCTTACTAGAAACAATTTGAACAGGGAAAAAGAAACATGGAAATGGAAGAAAACTAGACAATCTGGAGCATGGTTGATATTCAAAGATAAAAGACTGATGATTTTTTTTGCTTGTCTTTTGAGAGACGCACTGAGACAAATTCCTGTCAAGTGTGTTGACAAGTACTGAATCTTGAATCTTGAAGATGAAAACTAGCTGTTAAAAAAACTTTCTCATAAACTGAAATAAATATATAAAAGTATTTGTAAGACTAACTGTACAAAAAAATATAGAGGAAACATTTTTGTTTGTATGCAGCAACTTTACCTTAGGATTGTTGAAAATGACTTATTGATTATGATTTATTGTTTATATTACACAGTACATGCTGCAAACATATCAACTTACTGGTGAATTAAAAATAAAATTGCAAACTGTAGAAAAGTAAAAAGAACTTGATGAAAAACCCTAAACTGTTATAACCCTCCTCTGAAGTAGTGCTCAAAATGCTTCAGTTTCAATGACAACTTCCTCGCTCACTTGTGATGCACGGCACTGAGCGATAGGAGAAAGCATGGAAACACGGACACAAGTCATCCATTCTAAAAGCACTTACACTCTACGGTTTCTAAACTCTGAAGGAGGAGACATTACAGCAACATCTTCATTCGGGATCCATTAAGAACATTTTCCCTCACACCTTGCAACCCAATACGACAAAAACACTTTACTTTCCATGCAAACATTATGACTCATTATAAATGGTTTGCTTTCTATTTGGAAGAATTTTCTTTCTGTATTCAGGGAACCCAAAAAAAAATAAATAAACAAAGCACGTCGACTGATCTGAATTAAATCCCCGCAGAAAGCAGCAGAGCTTTCAGACCTTTTGATAGTCTTCCGGTCTTTTAATACCAGATAATCCCCCTTCCTCACCTGTAATGACCTGCCCAAACAGCTCCTCAGGCGTGTCTCCGAAGAACGGCACACAGCCCACCAGAAACTCATAGAGGATGATGCCCATGGCCCACCAGTCTACCGGCTTGCCGTAGCCCTGACGCAGAATCACCTCCGGGGCGATGTACTCCGGGGTGCCACATACCTGGGTGATGGAGAAAGAAGGGAGAGGGGGGGGAAGAAAAAAAGAAACAAAGAAGGAATCAGTCAATAAAAACAAAGGCACATTCAGCAGGAAACGGGGGAGAAAAATAGTTTGTTGTCTTCGATACCGATCAGAAATTTAGATATGATATGCTGCGCAGGAGAGTTCACTATGGGAATATGTGTTATGTGCTGTATATGTGTTTGGTGGTTGGTTACAAATGTGCATGTTGATGTAGCCACTGTCTTCCACATCAGACATCATTACAAACTGAATAAGAAATACCCCCCCTAATCAGAATCTCCATTGCTACATGAAAGCAAAGCCCTGGTCTGTTTCATCTGCAGATGTGAGTTGATTACTGACAGCCCAACAGATACCTGCTGCTGCTGAGAATGGCTGGGGGACACACGGGCCAATCTGATTAATTACGACTGGTTTAATTCAGGGCGTAAACAGCAACTGTAACAGCAAAATGGGACTGTGGACGGGGATGGAGAGGCATAAATGATTCACTGATTGAGATTGCACAGGACGCATGACAATGCTGTTGCGTCTTCATTTGGAGATTATCGGGTGTGCAGGGCGGCTTGGCTGACGTGCACGGCTGGGATAAAGCAACAGATCCACTGAATGCCAGATGAATTTTCATCTACACCCGCTGTACATCTGAACTTCTGACTGAACCAAGTTTGCATCGCACACGCCAGCCAGTCCAGCTCTCAATCAGCTCTGAAGACTCTTTTCTTTGGGAACAAATGGGCCAAAACAAGCACACTCCATGAGAATTAGGCCACATTATATCCTGCTGTTGCTGTACCTGTTTATCCAGGAACTCCCTGGCATCCTTCTCTATGTGTCCCTCATACAGGTTGGTGGTGAGGCTCATGAGCCCCATCTTGGACAAGCCGAAGTCTGTCAGTTTGATGTGGCCCATGGAGGTGATCAGTAGACTGCGTGGAGAGAAACAACAAACACTTGTAAAGCTTCACATTTTGCATCATCAGTAAGTTATCTATATATAGAGGTATATATTGAAAAAGGAAATGTACTCAACATGTTCATTAATTCTCAAGGACACACACAATGTGTAATGATGAGAAGCTGTACAAAACCAAGTGTGTTTACAAGGAAAATGACATTTAATTTAACACAGATGAATCCCTTCATGCACAGTAATTGTACCTGTTCATTAACCAAATAGACCACTTGATACTTAACAGGCCAATAAATCTTATTCCTGCTACAACAGGGGCCTTTTAAACGCTCACTTGTCAGGTTTGAGGTCTCTGTGCACGATGCCGTAGTTGTGCAGGTACTCCAAGGCCAAAACAGTCTCAGCAAAGTACATCCTCGCCAGCTCCACAGGTAAAGCCCCGATGTTCTTCAGCAGAGTGGCACAATCCCCTCCTGAGAAAACACAATAACATCACTGGTGACTGCACACCGATTCTGCTGTCTCTATCATTTTGGATAGGGTCCTTGTCGGAGATGTGATTATGGACGTGATAATGACAGAGAGGTTGGACTGCAGCACACACAGGCAGACTAATATTATGATAATATGGTGTGCATTGTTATAATTCCCATTTGCATCAAGCAGCCCGTGCTCGTGCATGGGTTAAAATAATTCCGTGTGAACTCGTTTATTCTATTTTAACACGACATCCACCTTGGCCGCCGTTAATCCATGTTTGGCAGCGTCATCATGGATGAGTCATTCTCACACAACTACCCTTCATGCCCGAGTGCCTTTGTGCACAAACAGCCAACATAAGAAATGCAGCACCTATCAGGGCCGCGACACGGCGCCGAGCTGCCCTCCAGGAGACTCCGTCTAACTGGAGAGGAAGATGAATCGGGCTTGAGCAGCAGCGTGAAACAACTGACCTTGTTTCAACATCTACTACTATGGCCAGAAGAGGCACTTTGACGCAAGTCGTTTGACTTTGTGGCTCTGAGTGTTGTTTGCAATAGTGAAATTAGAGTCGCTCAGTCTCATCTGTCCTTCTGACGATTGAAGACAATAAAGTTTAAACAATCATTCTCTCTGCGTTTGACGATATTATTTTCAATTATCTGATGCTGATGTGTTTTGGGAGGCCAATTAAGGACAAAAACAGTCACATTTTTAGCATTTGGCTGACATTTTTATCCATAACTTTCAAAGAATGCACAACTAGAATAAATTTAAACCCTCAGAACACCAAAAATTTGATTATTGCCTTTTTTTGAATATGTCCAGATTGAAAAAATAAAAAACAAACAAACAGTTATTTAAAATTTAAGATTTTAAATATTGCATCGAAAAACTGCCAAAAACACTTCCTCACCCTCAACATACTCCATGACCATGCAGAGGTGGCGGCGTGTCTCGAAGGAGCAGAACATGGAGACGACGAAGGGGTTCTCCGCGAAGGTGAGGATGTCCCTCTCCACAAAGGCCTGCTGGATCTGGTTCCTCAGGATCAGGTTCTGCTTGTTGATCTTCTTCATGGCAAACCGCTGACGTGTCTCCCTGTGGCGCACCAGGTAGACGGCGCTGGGGGACGGAGAGACAGAAGAGCCCAAAGGAGAAATTGAGGGCAGAGACCGGGCCGAATAGAGAGAGAGAGAGAGGGAGGGGGGTGAGAAAGATGAGTCACTTGGTGAACCATTTTGCAGTATGAAAAGATCAAAAAAGGGAGGGGGAGAAGAGATCAAAAAGAGGGATAAGACACTAGAGTATGTAAGACTTTGCAGCGAAAAGGGCTTGCAAGAAAGGATATTCTGTCTACTTTTACTGCTACTAATAATAGATTTGATCTCTCACATACTTTCGATTAAAAGGAAAAGGGGCTACAGGTTTTAAAAAAAAAATACAAAAAATTTAAAAGGTATGTAGTTTTACATGTCAATAAATTAGATTTTACACTTAGATTTAATGCAATTTATATATAACTCAACCCAATTCTTACCCGTATGCTCCATTGCTAATCAGTTTGATGGTCTGGAAATCTCCCTCAGTTGGAGGCTTGATGGCTCTCCCTTTTCCCTGGTTGATAGTAAAATGTTGAGGAATTGGAAAACGACAACTGTAATCAGCACAGAAGTGGATAAAATGAAGTGATATTCCCAAATGTCATGGATTATTGGTTGATTTTGGGTGGTTGTGTGCGCGCGTGCGTGCGCATGCGTTTGCGCCTCACCTCCGCCGAGTCATCGGTCTCCGGCGTGTGCGGCCCCTCGCTGTCATAGCTGTCGAGGCTCACAATGTCTGTCGAGGAGAAACGTGATATTTAAACAAGCAAAATCCGCCGTCAAAAATGAAAACCAAAGAAAACATTTGTCACGCTGAAACGCCGCGCCTCGCACGCTGCTCCGACGAGATAAAATTGAATTTGCAGCAGCTCAAACATCTTTTACAAAACAGCTATTCAAATTTCAAAACAGCCAAAGGGCCTAAAGTGCCACATCCCAGAGAAAGAAAAACACGAGAATTAAAATAGCTTCTCCCTATTAATTTTCTCCTTCAGCCCTCCACTCCCCCCTCACTTTGTACTTCCTTTCTGTATGAGAAGTCTTGGCAGCCTATTTTCAGTGCTCCTGCTCCCTTGTATGTGACAGCTTCTCAAACGCGCTGATTACGCCTCTGTTTTTGTGGAAGCCGTGAAATAATTTGATGATTATTAACTTCAGAAAGGATTACAAAGCCTTTCTCTGAGTACGAACCTCACGTCGCCTAAAAGTCACCGAGCCACGGAGAGCTAAACTGAGAAATGGCTGCTGTAAACACCGTGCTCGACGCCACATAAAACAATGTGACAACAGCCTCTCTGAAGATGAAAACAGTGGGAGTGGGTGTATGAATGCGCGTGGGTGCGGGCCTGCCTGCACGTGCGTGTGTGCGTGTGGGTACAATACCAAGTGCAAGATCAGGATGTGAAGTGTCACATTGTTAGCAGAGATAAAGTGTGAAAGACCCCGCAGACCCATCTTTCTCCTGAATTCAGACACAAAGCTGCAGCGGTTTATTGTGAATAGTCATCCCGGACCATTTACCCCATCAGCTAATGAACAGCTCCTGATGGATTAGACTGGGACAGGTTGAGCAGATGTGAATTAGAGCCGCGAGTTTGAGGGGGGTGTTGGGGGTGGAGGGGGGAGTCGGAGCCACGATGATTAATGAAAGACAGCGATGCCACCGCACAGCCTGCCGGTAAATGAGCCAGCCAGTCCACAATCTGCATCTCAATAAACCGTCTACAGTTTGAAGATCCGCTACAGCCAATCAGCAGAGAGTCCCTTATTTAAGATCTCATATTTTAATTTCAAGCAACAACATTTCCAGTGATTTTAAAATATTTGCAATGTGTTCCAGCATCTCATTTGTCTCCATTGTAAGAAACTTTTTATGCCTAATGCTGTTTTTTAAAACGCGCTCTGCTAGACATTTCCTCTCTTTTATCCTTGTTTCATTGTCACTTTTATTTATTTATTTTGCTTTGTCTTTGGGGCAGGCCTTTTTATGACTAGATCAGATTTGATTCCACTCTTACCTTTTTGTTTTATGGTTTTCATTATAGTATTGTTTGCTGTCTACTTTTCTCTGGTTCAGTTATTGTTTTATGCATTTTTTGGTGTTTCTTGGTTTGTTTTATCTCCGTGGCTCTTACTGCATTACATTTTATATATTTTATATTTTATCTTCTCCGTTTTATATTTGCCATGTAAAGCACTTGGTATCATTTAGATAAGTTTTATTGGCTGTCTCATCTGAGGGTTGGTTTTCGTCTCTGAAGAAAAAAGCTTGAAAATGATGCTTTGTAGGTTCAGAACTATTTTGCACTTCAGCAACATACTGAAGAGTAAAGTAAGTCATAAGTAAAGGTTGAGTCTTAACATTAGCCAACTGAGTGAAGGATACAGCACCAAAATGTAGGTGTTCGCATGTGGCAACATACTGTCCACGTGTGTGGACAGCATGTGTGTGTGTGTGTGTGTGTGTGTCTGTACTGACACACTCACTTTAACATCACAAGTCATGAAGTTGGAGCTATCTCAATATTTTGACGTTCCCACTGGTGAATACGACTCTGACATGTCATTCATGTGTACTCTTCTTGTGAACACGGTAAACACGGCGCCTCTTGAAGGCAACAAGAGCCTGTTTGAGTGGGAGGGTAATTCACCTGGGGGTCGTCAAATGCAGATTCACCACAGAAGCGGCATGTAAAAATCTCATTATTTTTAAATAAGAAAACTATGGCAGAGTGACAGTTTCACATTTCACATTTTCGTGGCTCTTGGACATGGAAAGGTAAGGAATCATTTGTTTTGTACAACAGGGGACCTTTCCATGGACTACAATAACATTGTTGATTTCACAGCCTGCAAATCACCAATCGAGCTATTTTTGTTGTTTTTATCCTATTTAGAAGCAAACAATGACGCCTGTTCAGAGAGTTTTTCACCTCGTGGTTTTCACATACACTGCAGAAAATACCTAAATGAGCCATTTGGTCTCATATTCAGTGTTAAACTCTTCTCTTAAAACAAGTGAAAAAATCTTTTTCCGTGAATATTTAACACTGAATATGAGACTAAATGACTTGTTAAGATGGGGATTTGGCTGCGTAAATAAACAAATGCACTTTCTCACTGTTAGATATATACAATAAATCTTCAAGTCTTTCACTTAGCAAATTTCCCTCTTTCCTCCCCTCGTCCCTTTCATTCAGTTCCTCCGTCTCTCTCACCCTCCAGTGGGTCCCTGGTCAGCCCCAACTGGCTGATGATGTAACGAGGGATGTCTGTTTTCATCAGCTGTCCTTCCTTGGCGTGATCCTCCGCCGCCTCCAGGAGATGGTAAAACTCCTCTGGGTTGAACTCCTGGCATCGGGGGAGGAAACAGATTGAGATGCTCAAGCTATGTGCAATATGCCTGCACCCTGCGGCGATGTGGACTGCACTGCCTGGGTTGAGTCAAAAACACGGTGTAATGCACAGAATATATACAGCATCCGAACTGGAACTGGCAGCTCTACAATATGAACTCCACTGACTGGCTTGGGCTTGTGGAAGGAGGGGATGAAATACAAGATACAACACTCAGGAAGTTTGATTTACCTGAATTGAAGCAATGACTGCTCCTAAAATGTCATTTGATCTAATTTATTTAAATAGTACACAAATAACTAAACTTTTTTATGTCTTTAGCTGAAGATACTGTTAAAACGTTCATAGCAGAGGCTGGAAAAAGAAAAAGCATGTGAATCTCTAGGATAATGACTTCCGTGAACGAGGGTAATTGGTGTCAGACTTTCCAATTAATGTGATGACATTCAGATATGGGTTAGAGGTGCCCTGCCTAATCAAACAAATCCACAAAGTTTAGTTACCAACTGCCTGCTTTTTCCCAAAAAAAAAAAAAATCTTTGAAGTGAAACATGCCTGATCAAACGAGACTTCAGAGGGACTCGGTTGTTAAAGCTCATAAGGCTGGAAAAGACTACAAAAGCATCTCTAAAGATTTGGGCCTCCATCAGTCGACAGTCAGGAGGATAAATGGAAAAAATCAGCACTGTTGCTGCTCTCTGTAGGACTGGGCATCCTGTAAAGATTACTGTTAAAGTGCCCGACAAAATATCAAGGGGGTGGCAACACAGAGGAAAAAACAAAAAACTCCATCTGATCTTCCCATGTTTAGTCTTAAAATCAGATTTTTTCTTAAAGCAAGTGAAAAGACCTGCCACTGGGATGAAATAATCCAACTTGTTTCTAATGATAATTATCTTATTTGCCAAATTTTCTTGAATCAAGTGTCATTTTCTTGATGTTTGCAGGCTGATCTGCTCTGAGCACAGAAGTCAATCTTCAACATGGAGGCTTATCCGATAAACTGGAAATATGCGTTTTTGGAATGGCAGTACTGAGTTTCTCCTGACTGAAATGCTGCAGCACGACCCGAAGTGAAAAAGTCATGCAAGACACCCTAAAAACATCAATAAACTCAAAGTGTTCTGCAGAGAGGGATGATCCAAAATAAACTGTTCTGCAGGTCTGGTCAGTACAGCTACAGGAAATGTTTTGCCTGAGGTTTTTTGCTGTTAAAGAGGATCTACAAGATACTAAATCTAAAGGTTGACAAGCTTTTCTTGTGTTTATCTTCAATAAATGCATGAAAACTGTGTCACTTGTTTACTGAGGTTGTGCTTATCGATTATAATGACTTGCATAAAGTCCCAAGCACATTTTTCTTTGCGTACAGTTTTAAATACATGGAACTGGCTTCTCAGCAAATTTGTCAGTGCTAATCTGAGATCATAAAAATCAATGTTATGCCAGTATTTCTATAACTTTTGAACAGCTGCCCCAGAGCCATGTAAGCTCTAGGAGTGAATAAACAACAATCCAATCAACACTTAATTCCAAGTAACTGCAACCAAAAAAAAAATGAAACTGAAAAATTTGATGTGCCGCTTTACAAAAAGAAAGCGGCTGTTTCATTTTCACTCGCAACACTTCCCTGACGCCTTCCAGGAGAGTTCACGGAAAGGTGAAGAGGAGAGATTATTTTTGACAACTTGAATTAAGTAATACTGACTGGGTTGAAAGCTCTGCATCACAGAAAATTACCTACGCTGATTTGACACCCAATGGAAACTTAGCTAGTGCAGTGACAAAGGGACACGAGATGGCAAAAGAACAAATCCAGGCCTGTTAATAAATTTAATTGAATATACTGTTCCATCACATAAAGGCGTTAAATTAATTCCAAAGGTGTGCGCACCTAATAATAATAAAACTAGAATTTACCGTTCCCTACTGCAGATACGTAATGAAATACAACTATGAGGTTGTCAAATAAATACAATCAGTGCTAGTACACTCCCAACTTTAAATTGCTTTCCGAAAAACATCTTTCTTCCAGTGAAACTGCCTTTTGTGCTGTCCTGTGGGATTTTGTTTCATTCCTGTTGGTGGAATAACATTTTGATTAGAAAGCAGAGCCTGAGGCAGCACGGATCATTTCCTTCCTCCCCGGTTCTCTCATATCTGCTCACCTAGACCAGGGAAGAGAGAGAAAATGGAGAGAGGGAATAAACCTCCCTCTCTGATAGCCTGCTCCGCTCTAGGATAATATTCTTGCGGCTAACAGCCTACTGACTGTGTCTGTGACATTTTCACCATATCAGACCTTGCAACTGACTTGAATGTTAAATGAACTCTGTAGGCAAGGGGCAACAAGGTGTCTGTGTGTGAGTGTGTGTGTGTGTGTGTGTGTGTGTGTGTGTTGTGTGTGTGTGAGTGTTCTCCTTCTCTCCTCCTCTCTAGCCTAACTGCCATAAGGATCTAAAGTCCCCTCTACATCCT
>OMLF01045404.1:0-10700 GCA_900302615.1 Holocentrus rufus
TCCTCTCACTTTTTCCTCTCTCTCTCTCTTTTCTCCCACTCACTTTCTTTCACCCCTTGTCTCTCTCTCTCTCCTCTCTCTTTCTTTCTTCTCTCTCTTGCCCAACCTCCAACGCATCTGACGAAGGACAAAATAACTAGAAAAAAAATCAGAGCGAGTCATGGAGAGCATGTGGAAGACATCATGGTGGGGATTGTTATTCCTCTCCCTCTGAAAGCCGGAGCCTAAGTGTTCGCAGGGGGACTCTCCGGTGATCTTTCAAGGAATTGTGGATCAGGCTCCTGAGCCAAAGAGCGGTCATATAAACACATCAGCTCTGACATACATAATAAACAGCAGTGCGATAAACATGATACCTTGTATTCTCTCTTACACACACACACACACACACACACACACTGACCCTGTATTGTTGCGGTGGTGGGCCTCTAAAAGTGCAGGGTCCTGTTCTTTGCTGTCATGACAAATGCTGCTTGTCGCCCTGTAAAGATGAAGAACGCTGTCCGGTCAGGTTGTTAATCCTGACACTGCTGCTCTTTGCCTCCGTCTATATCTCGCCTTCCTTTTTGCTCCTCAGACCCCCACCCCTTGCACACACACACACCCTTTTCCCTCTCATCCCTCATCACACACACACACCGATAGAGGTTTTAATGCTGACATTGGTTTATTTTCCAAGGGTTCTCACATATACATCACATATACGATGGCCTGCCCGTGAGAACACATTAGCTTTGTATGGGAGTCCATAAGGGCCACTCTGTCTAATCTGTAAACACAGACACATGCGCTCATGGGGGATTCTCTCATTACGCTGATATGATTGATGAGGCCAGTTCGGCAATCAGTTGCATAGAAAATATATGGGCTTTTGTGTCTTCGATGATGTTGGGAGGGGATTAAGATATCCAGTTTCTGTTGCTATGCAAATAATGGCTGTGTGTGTATAATGCCTGGCCATGCCTGTTTCGAATTTTATAACTGCTTCTCCAGTAAACAGCATGCATCAGGGTTTCCCCTTGGCACACGAGCACAATCACAATAGTGTCTCCCTTCAAATGGCGGAAAATTGTGCAAGAAACAACCTCTGTCAGTGGATCCAGGGAGGCAGGCGTCACGAGCGTCAGTGTGATTTACTGCGGACAAACAGGGACCTTTCTTTTCTTTTTTTTTGATTTTTTCCCCCCCATGTACCCTGATTTCCTCTCCCGCTAATGAACATGGGTTTTTTACTGCCGCGTTCACCCTATCGCGTTCGCACCGTGTCATACACTCCGGGATAAATGGCTGCGTTCAAGTTTCTGGTGTTAAACAGGTCGTAAAAGGCAGCTACGCGATACTCTCCAACAAGGCCTAGCCCTAAACCTGCGCGGCTGCTCGCCTGACTGTCGCCTGCCCGCCTCCCCACTCCAGACCCTCAAATGGAACAAATTATACAGCTACTTTTGGTACCACGAGGTAATATTAATTTTGGAGAGAAGGAAAGAAAGAAAGAAAGAAGGGAAAAGAAGCAGATAGAGCCTTTCTGTCACATCTGGATAGCACTGGTTGGTGTTTGCCTTCTCTGGAAGCCATTATGACAAACAGACAAAGTGTTCCTGCTCCTCGCCTGGCTGAATGGCCCTCTCTCACTATGAAATCAATCTCTCGTATTTCACTGTGCTTGAAGCTCTCACACCCTTTCACCACCTGTATCCACTCCGGTTCCCACCCTTGTTTTCTGTTGCGGAGAAAGAGGGAGAGATATGGAGGGAGAGAGATACCAGATACAACAGAGGGAGGGAGTTGGCGTCAAAGAGAAAGAGGGACAGAGGGAGAGAGTAAGTACTCCCAAGTGCTAGGGGTGACCTCAAACTCTTCGGATTACAGGTGCAAACCGCCGGCGCGCCTCTCACCTGCGTCGAGGCCGCGGGGGGGTTCGGGTATCGAGCACGACAAAGGTCAGGGTGATCGGCTTTCCCCCGCTCTGCGAGAGCCGCGCAGCTCGACAGTTCTCCACGAGCGCCTGTTAAAGTGTCGCGCTGACCCGAGCTGACACCGAGAACAAAAGGTGCTCTCCGCTGACGTCCCAGAATACCTCCTGCTGGTCAGCGAATAAAACACTTTGTTCCGAGGAGAATCATAAAGACGTTTTGTGACCTTTTCGAACAATGCAACAGTAGTCTTAATGCTGCTGTGTTACCTAATTTTTCCCCTATTGACAGCAGCAGAGGACCAAATGCCAGGCGATTTACTGTAAACCAGACTGAGAAGCAGCTGAATGGGATTTTGTTTTTTTCCACTGTAGGGCAGGAATAAGTGCTGAATCATATTGACCAACTGAGACCCATAAGTTGCACAATGAAATATTGGTGTGTGTGTGTGTGTGTATATAAGAGAGAGAGAGAGAGAGAGAGAGAGAGAGAGCGAGCACTACAGAATGTGTTTTCTACCCACGTTGCCACAGAGCCAAAGAAAGTCCTTGGTGCTACACACGGTGTCCTGCTGTTGCACAATAAGCCGCTGGTTGTCTGGCTGGGTGTGTGCACTGCTGGTGTGTGTTGGGACCCGCACATTGGCAGGACACCGTGTGTGACTCATCAGGCCCATTGGGGCAGTACCACTGTCAACACACAGACCTGCCCAACGCCCCGCTGGGAGAGGCTCAACAGTAATGGTGTGTCTGGGCCGGTATTAGCCATGTTTGTGCTGTGAGAGAGTTAGTTAGGCAAACACGGGCTTAACATGCTATCCAGTGGTTTGAGAGCTGCTCGGCGTTGAGGTATGAAGAAAAGGAGTCAGACAGATATAATAAGTGAGAATTACAGAGCATATGACCTGCATAGATAAAAATAAATGAACCGATTGGAGCATTTGACCAAAGGTCGTCTTACCACTAGAGTCTGACTGATACTGGATTTTTGGGGCCAACGCCAATATTTGAGAGTAAGAATCTTCCAATTAGGATATATTGGTTGATTTTTTTTAGAAATTTTGAAGTAAGGAATCGTAAAATTTAGCAATCAAATAGTTGTAATAAAAATATGCGCCGGAGCCTTGATATTTTACAGTTGAACAATAAACTTCTTAACTTCATGACACAATCTGCACAACCATCTGTTCAGCAGTGATATGCTCCTCTGCCAAACCATGTGCCAGACAAATTATTGTAAACAATGGAATGTGTTGGACAAACTATTTACGGTAATGATAACGCTGTTTTTAAATTATCTCAAGTGCTTTTTACTGCAATATGTAGCGTCTCTTGTTTTGCATATTGGTCAACATACATGCTGATACCGATGTGTCTGTAATGAGCTGATATTGGCCAATGATACCAGCCGGCGGACATACTGTATCTGTATAAAAGCACTGAGGGTGGATGGAACATGAAAATGAGACAGTGGTGTCACCAGTCAGGGCCTGTATTTGTGAACCGCTCAGTCAAGCAGAACCAGAACAGAGCAGTCTCAGTGACAGGTAACAGAGGACATGTTATTGTAGCACTCACTCAACTGGATCATATAAAAACAAAGCTCATTGTTACAAAATTCAGTGTGTGTGTGTGTGTGTGTGTGTGCAAACCAGTCTGTGGCAGTGACTGTGTAAAGTGGTTTACTGTGCCTCGGCTCCAGCTGTAAACTGCATCCAGTGTGTTAACCTGGTTCGTAACAAACTCTAGCATGCCTTAAGTGGGGGTTTATACGGCCGTGTTATGGCATCCTGAACGGCCTGCTGTCTGCAGGTGGTACTTAACCTTTCACTCATCCCATCCTCTCTTTCACTGATTTTCTCTCCTCTCTTTTCATTAAAGGTTGGTGCCATTTGATTTGCAGTTCACTCAAAATATAAAGGGAAACTACTGCTCACATCATCTATCTATCTATCCATCTATCTGTCTATTCCATACATCCATTCATCCTTCCATCCACTACTGGCATCAGCGATCATATTTTTTTTGCCTGTGACAGTGAATCAAGCCATTGCCAGGAACTACTTGTCAAGCTTACAATAATGCCTATAATAACAGTTCTATTGGTAATCAAAACAGCAATTGTCAGGTACATATTTAAACAGATTATGGGCTCCTCTCCGTGGGTGTAGGCTGTCGTTACATCGACGAAGGCTCAATCGCCTTAGAAAAACAGGTAAAGACAAAGAGCGAGGCTGTCATTTGGTTTCCACAGCTACAGCAGTTCTCGGGGGGTGAAATCAGCGCTGTTTCGGTGGAGCTTGCAGTTTGGTTGAGACAGTGTTCATGTGTATAAGGTCATGAGAACCCTTACTGCCAGGAGCTCTGGGCCGTTGGGAAATAATGAAAAACAAACACAGAGCCTTGATGTTGACTCAGAGTGAAGTGATCCACAGGTTATTACTGCACTCCTCTCTCCCTTGCGCTCTCTCTTGCTCTCTCATAGCTCCTGGATGAGTTTATGTAATCTGAGGAGATTGTCTCTCCACCAAACACACCCTCTGGCCTCTGGGGCAATGGATGTCAGATGCTCTTGTCATGTCTCATTTACACCTCTGGCTTTGCAGCTAAAATGGACAGGGGGAGGCTGTCTACGCTGTGGGCAGAGATACAATATCTGCTTGAGCTGAAGCTATCTTCCAGGGTTGGGGGGGTCAATTCACTTTCAACTCAATCAGCGCAAAACATAAACAGGTCCAACGATTTATTCACTAATGATGCGGCATCAATGATTTCTTTGTAAGACCGAGTATGTGAAATTCGAAACAGAAAAAAAGCTCTCAAATTGTGAAGAAAATCCCGCACCTGATGGATTTAACTGAAAGAAAATTGAAGTCCATTCCTGATTTGCCTCAGCTCTCAAAATGAAAACCTGCTGTCTGAGATATCTGTAAAGATTTGGGAGCTAAACCCGAAGGTTTCCAATAAAGACTTGCTCTTTCCAGTCCAAAAACTGAACCCAAAATGAAATAATGATTCAAATTTGACAACTGTAAGTAGGTCATTTATGGGCTTTATAGAAGAATAAAAAGGAATGGAGACAAAGCAAGAAGGAAAATTAGAACAGCTCCTAATTTGCTGCAAAGGGACCAAGCTAAGTTACAGATAAATTAAACATTTCCAATCAGCAACTCTGCTGCCAATCCAAGTTTGAAAAGGGTGCCAGTTCACCCTCTCAATCAAGCATTGTAACAGCATAAATTATCTCAAAAATAGTTTTACAAGGGTCAATAAAAACATACTTACTTTTTACTCTGTTGTATCAACTGAAGAGGCCAAATCAGAGCCACCATCCTGCAAACTTGATTTGACTTGCACTAGTTTGTGGAAATCACCCAACCTGGTGGCGCCCTCTTCTGTGCAAAAAGGGGTAGTGTTGAAATAAAAGTCTCATGAAGCTTTCTGCGATATTGTTTATGAGTTTAAACTAACATAATTATCCCTTAAGACTTAGTCAACACTGTGTACAAAGCAAATATTTTTTTTTGCAAAGCTTAAATGGTCCCCGATTCTAACCGCCTGAGTCAGTTGAAGGCCGCTGTAAAATTCTTGATATCAAGCACACCTGTGACCGTATAACAGTGAATTCAAATATCAATGCGCTGACCCAAAATGACCGGTGGCCTACTTATGTGTCGCTTAGCAACCAACGTTGACTAGGTAGTGTTCGAGAGCTTTACTTGGTGGGAGAATATGTACGTTAGCATACTTTTACTTGGGAAAAAACTTTTAACATTTTGATTTTCTTTTTGTAAAAGAATAATTTGTTGCCGCCTTGTAAAAGTAAGTAAGTCGACTTTATTCATCATCGGTAGATGGCGCCGTGAAACAGACATGCTAAAGAGGAGTTTGGTTCTTCACAGCCGGTAAGAAGGATGGCACCGTATCTGATTTTGCCTTTTATTATCCTTATCTCAAGGCCCCTGGCGACGAGTTATATCTGATAATTTTGGCAAATTGCAGAGCAGCAGGTATTTCCAGGTTTGTGGGCGAAATGTCTCAAAATGTGTATAATGAAGTGAAGCTCTGGAAAGGGTGGGCAGACTAATTAGCCATGACCTCCAGGTGGTGACCGTGCGAGGGCCAAGAGCCACCAACACAAACAAAAACAACTCATGCGTTTTGTCCTTAAAATGACCCTAAATTCAGGCTGGCTAAATTCCATGCTTAGCTGCCTACTTACTATGAATTTGTATCATGTAGGTATATCGGCTTAAAATGGTTGTTAAACGTTCAGAGGAAAAAAGCAGGGTGCATTGAATTTAATAGGTGGATTTACTTTCCACTGCATCTCTGAGCATAATACTGCAACAAATGCTGCAAATCCAGAAAGTTGCTGTTTTCAGGGTTGAGCTAGAGGAATGTTTTTATCAGGCTGTAAGCCTATGAATTTGATATTAATAGACTCTGTGAGTGATGTCTGGTGATTCAGTAGACCAAATGAATTATAGATGATATGTCCTGGAAAAATAGTACTCTAATCTCTGTACAAAACATTAAAACCTCAAGAGCTGTTTTAGCTCAGGGTTCCTCCGGTCTGCCACAAGACGTTCATCCAAAAAGTGAGATACAGGCTGGAGACGGTCATGAAAGACTCCCCCCTGATTCTCTCTCTCTCTCTCTCTCTCTCTCTCTCTCTCTCTCTCTCTCTCTCTCTCTCTCCATCGGTGTCTCTCTTTCTCACACATACAGGTCAGTAGCAATGCTCAAATAGTTGTTTGGTGTATTTGGGACATCGGTGTCTCAGTGTGACTGTCATAGTAAGGTCATTCATTTGCTGAATTACAAATTCTCTACTATTCTTTTTATAGGACTCCTGTGGCAAACAATGCAGTGTTGCAACTCCGCTTAAAGGGCTGCAGCCAAATGAGTCACCGAAGTGGCTGAAGTCATCAGTGTGAAAGCTAGGCGATGTTACTTTCAAACATAATCAACCACAGATGTTCAAATGTATAATCCAAGGTGTAATCCATTGTATTCTGGCTACTTTTGGCTATTTCCTTCAAGACTATCCAGATTGTATGAATGCTTCATTCTAATTTACAGCCTCCAGTTTGCGAAGTGGTATCATTATTGGCAGCTATTATTATTTGAAGATGTGTAAAACTGTGTAAATAACCTCACAGTCTAAGTGCCATTCCCGCCCATCAGATATCCTCTAGAGTACAGTTCCGATAGCATCTGTAATCTGATTACAGGGCGATGTTGTGGCAGATTGTGCAGTGGTAATCAGATTACTGTGATCCCACTGTATGTAACCCATCACTCCCTTCCCATGTGCAGCGGTACATTTACCTCATCTCAGTCGTAGATTGCTCTTACGCAACATCCAGCAGGCTGCTTCTCCATCATTGGTGTTCCAGCATCTTCCTCTCAGTCCCTCCTCTCTGCCCATCTGTGCTCCTCACTCGGTGACTTTGCCTCTCCTCTGAGTGTATTTCAGCCATATTGTGGTTGGAAGAGTTTCTGCCTCTAATGAGCCAATTGTCCCTGTGTTTGTTCCCCTCGGGGAGTGTTCTGTAGCTAACAACATTCTGCTCACAACCATTTAAAAACATATTCACTTCACCGGGGAGGGATTGAGGCCAACAAAACAATAATGCCTTGGAGCTTGTACAAAATGAAAAATGTGCTAATGACAGGCATGCTAGCAAAGTGACAGCACATTCTTCTCCTGTCAATTATACCTCGGTTACTCAAAAGCAATTTGCAACTCCCTGCAGAGCAAAATGTGTGCCATCTCCCAGGCCTTACTCTGTGATTGTGTTAGTGATGTATTCATTCCATTTCTGTGGGTGTGTGTGCGTGTGTGTATATGTAGATGTGTGTCTGTCCTAGTTTGAGACAATCCGCAGCACTTTATCCACATGTAGTGTTCTGTCCATGCACACTGAAAAGGTATAGGGCTATTGAAGAGAGAATATATTTGAGGTGTGTGTGTGACTGCGGCTCTGCGTTGGTGTGTGTGTGTCTTTGAAATGCACAAGCGTGCCCATGAGTGTGTACAAGAGGTATTGATACGGTTGGCATTCTGGGCCCTGATTAATTGCCATGGCATTTGGCGGCTCCCGGTAAATGCCATATCCCATGCTGAGTGCTTGGTTAATGGATGTCTGTCCATGGCAGGCCGAGCATCAGTCTCTTCCCTCCTTTCGTCTCCCTCCATTCTTCTATTCCTCCCTCCTCTCTTTCCTCTCGTCTCGCTCTCTCCTTCCCTCCTGTCCTCTGCCCTCTTCCCCTCCGCTGCCACGGAAAAGGTTATCAGTGCTTTATCAGCAGGAATAGACAGATGAGTGGAGTGATACTGTGCAACCCAGGGGTCCGGGGCTCTTGACAGTTTTGGTCAATGTGGGCTGCCGTAGAGGGGCAAGAGGCTTAGCTCGTCGGGGCTTTGACAGCACAAGTTCAAAGGTGGCTTAAGGTTCCGTCCTTTTCTTCTCTTCTATAATCTGTTGTTAACGATAAGAGTTGGGAAAGAAGTCTACCTTGAAGTGCACATGTCCCCTAAGACTCAATTTAGGTTGTCTCTATATCTATGTGGAGAGAAAAAAAGATATGAAGGATTAGCTTTCTTTCTCAAGTGAATTAGTTTGCTCTATCTTAATGAGGTTTGCCATGTCGGAAGGAACTGTTCAGAGCCTGCATGCTAAGCAGACATACTGAAATTGGAATGGAGTGTTTGCTCCTTAACTGCAAAATACCTTCTCTCTTCAGCTCTAATTCCAACACTGCCACGCAATTACCCTCTCCCACAATTTCATCTTGTCACATCCAAATGAGAATAGAAGACCAAGCAGAAGAGAAATCTTCTTGTTTTTTAGGAAAACTAATTCCAAAATCTAATTAACTGCAGAAAAACATGTCACCAGTTTGGCTGGAAACATCTAACATAGTTATGCAAATGAGGCCAAGGATTGTAGAATATGATTTGACAGGATCTCATTCTGGATGGTGTGAGGCCAGATAGAAAGATTACTCAGCCATATCTGAGTGGAGGCAAGCAGGAGGAGATGAGGCTGGTAATTTATTGTGTTGGTATTTCTCCTGTTTGACTTGAGACAGCTCATTAAGGGGAGAGGTGTCACCCAGCTGGACAGAAAGACAGACAGGACCATTTCTCTAATGGGCCCTCCTCTGCTCTGCCTGCATCAGCTCTTTTCTTGCTTTTGCGTGGCTGGCTTAATCTCTGGCTTTTTTAATATGGAGTGGCAAAGATGATTTTACACAATTCATCATTTTGCTCCTCACAGGAGAGGGAGAGATGCTATTTCATCCTCCCACCTGTCTTTGCACTGCTTACAGGGCTGTTTCAGGGCACCAGTGGAGCGATGGCCAGAAGGCTGAGACAAGGAGAGAGGCTCTGGCTTCAATTTCCCAGGATACTATGGAGGTTAGAGTCATTGTACGCTGTTGTCTTGTGACACTCTGTTTTATAGGTGTCATTTCACTGTGGCTGGCTGCTGTAGTATTGGCATAAAGTGGTCTACATGCAGGATGTATTGACAAACAAGGACACAACAAAGCACACCTACATATACACACTATACTTGTGAGGACATTCTATTGGCTGTCTTCATTTCTTAACCCATAACTCTAACCTTTACCCTCTCAACTACATGCATAAGCTTAACCTAAACCTGAATTAACCAGTTGAACAAATCAGGACAGGCAAAAAGTCCTCACTCTAGGGGATTTTTTTTCTTTCTATTTTTGTATACATTTGGTCCTCACAAGTATAGAGCTAAAGTGCACTCATACACACACACTACCAGAATGCCCCCCTGTAGTGGTGACCTTTCGTGGTGATGTCAGGTCCTATAGCAGGCTCTTCAGGAGCCCTCCTCACACCCTGACAGCTCCTGATTGCATGCCAGCGAGTGTTTGTTTGCAGACACAGACAGCCATACAAAAAAGAAGCGAGGTCCACTTCTGGTACAAACAAGTAATTAATTATTGAGGACACCAAACACGACTGCCTGCTAATCTACATAGCCGTTAAAAGGCAGCGTGATTTATAATTCAGGCCCTTCTCTCTTAGTCTGGTGAGCAGTGAGAGCGGAGGGCGGCAGTCGAGGGCACTTGGAACTTTACTTGGGCAACATCATTGTTTGAAGAGAAGTGCATGCGTGACTCTGTGTAGGCATGTATGTGCTGAATTTAAACCAAAGCCCCCTTTCATACAGATTCTGGCACATTACTGGGTCCACATTTCCACAACACAGGGTAAAGATTCTCTCTGTTCACACACACAATAAATTCCTGGAACATTTCTGTGAGCGCTCATTCACAAGAAAAGAAAGGACGGGCAAAAAAGACGAATTCCGATATACATAAAAGGAATGCAGCGGAATATATTGTCAGTGTGTAAAGTCACCATGAACTGACAGTAGCTCTCTAATTTTGAAATCTGACCAATATCCAGACATTTTCTTAGTCAGACACAAAAGCATTTTTAGTCCTATAACTATACATGCTTGACGCAGTAAGCTACTCTGCTGCAACATTCCCTCAAACTTTACTAGGTCCTGAACTAGAAGATTGCTGCAGCAAAATAAGTAATGATACTGTTCACACACAGCAATATTCCCAGACATTTCTGAAACAGAGTGCCTCTATTAAAGGGGCTAAACACAAGAAGAAGTTGATTATGAACACCTTGCAAGATCACACAAATTCCCCAGCACGTTCACCTGTACAGCAGTACAAAGTTTAACACTTCTTCAGAGTACTTCCACCCTTCTGTAACGCC
>OMLF01045404.1:12617-26953 GCA_900302615.1 Holocentrus rufus
TAGGTGGGGGGTGGACAGGGGGCAACTCAGCCTTGAAAAGACGAGTCCAAACCAAGAGAATAGAGAGAGGAGTGCTTTCAGAGATAGAGAGCTGGCGAGGAGCAGAAGACAGTGAGGGGGTCTGCCTCATTTGCACCGAGTCCTCCCCTCTTCACACACCCAGCTGACAGGGGATATTTTTATCAGCCTGGCGCACACTGCGCAGAAAAGGAACAAATTCATTTGTAACAGCAGACTCGCGGCCAAGGACAAGGTCTCAGCAGGATAGAACATAGCTGTCTTTCTGCGCTATCAGAGGAGAAATCATTCATTCTTATTTATGCGCCGGCCTCGGCGGTAACGCGCGAAATGGGCGCGCAAGGCCTCCCCCACTCCATGTCCACTGAAGCACAAAATAGAAAGGCAAAACAACTTTCCCAAGGTTAGCCCAGCCGCGGCCCCTCTCTGGGGTCTCCGGCACAATTGTTTCTCATCTGCTGGTTGTGTGTCGATGTTTGTTTTCATTCCTGCTCTCTGTCTGTCTCTCTTTCTCTCCTACTTCTTTTTCGACCTGTCTGTGTGTCTCTTTCCCTGCTCTTGCTCTCTTCCCCCGATCGCTTGTCTAAATGTTTCTCAGTTTGATGTAAGTGCAGCCTGTGGGGATTGCAGACATCAACCTGTAATGGTTAACTTCCAGGAGAGTTTTCCATGCTAATGTTGTTAGCAGATTGTTAAGTGGCAGTTTGATGGAGGATGTTGATCTGTTGATCTTCGCTAAACCCAGTCAGAAGTCAGCGGGATGACACAGCTCAAGTGTGCGTGAGAGAGAGAAGGAGAGAGAGAGACAGAGCATGAATAAACCATGTGCTAAAGTGGTGTCATTGGGTTGCTGTGTTGGTATGTCAGCACTGCTCAGGAAAAACATGGACGTCTCAGGGGCTTTGTTTGTAATCCAGCATGCTAGATGGCTGCTTTATGTAAGCAGTCCCAGAGTCTCAGACATCATCTGATGCGCACACGGTGGAGGAATGGATAATTTTCTGGCTGTATGTTTTGTCGTAAGATGATTATGAATAGTATTAGACCTCACTAATCCAGTCTTACAAAGGACTTATGGTTCCGCTTGGCTTGAATGACAATGTTTTCTTACCAGGATTAGCGGTGAATGCACCTGACGTTGGACCACGAAATACAATGCTCTTTATCCACAATTCTAATGCAGAGTCGTCTGTCCTGCAGACTTGGTTTTGCGTCTGCAAAGGACAGTTGTGGCCAGAGAAATATAGTTTTCATTCTTTCAAGGCAGCATGATTTCATCTCTTTGCAGCGACACAAATACCGTTGTGTGCCAAGCTGACAGATAGATGATCCATCGCAGGCGTTGTAATTGAAAACACTGAGAGGGGGTGGACAATTAATCTCTCTGCCTCTCTGTCTCAGATTTCCACAGAGAAATACCTAGAAATGCAGATAGTAGATAAGAGTGTTATTGATTAGATGGGGTGGGAGGAGAGGAGAGGAGGTGCAGAGGTTCTCCATCAGTAATCTCTCGTGCTGTGACTGCATCTAAATAACCTGCAGAGAGGGATAAACAGGCGCATCCATCATGGGACGGCTGCAGGAGACAGTGATGGATGCCTCCGCCCTCCTCCGCCACACCTCTCCCTCCTGGCCAGGGATAGGAACTGACACCGGCACTCAGGAGAAATACCTGACTTCAACCAGGCAGGAAAATGCCTACTTTTGCTTTATCGTGATGGAAGAATTCAGGGTTGTGTGTTAGTGTGTGTGCTTGTGTGCATGTTTGTGCATGTGTGTGCATTTGTGTGTGTGAGTGAATAAGTGAATCTATGGAATTGTCCTCTGTGCTCTGTCCCCTTGTCTGTTTGAGTTTGCAGGATTATCCGTCTTGATATATCCTGTTTGTTTTGTCAAGGAGGAAATGGGTTTTGTGGATTTGTGTGTGTGTGTGTGTGTGTGTGTGTGTGTGTGTGTGTGTGTGTGCGCGCCCATGCTCATGCACGAGTGTTCACATATATAGGCATGTCCATGCATTCATATGTGCCTTTTGCACACGTGCACGTATGCACATGCGCGCAAATTGATTCGGGTGCGTGCATGTTTGTTCTTCTTCTTCTGTGCATTTGTTTTCTATCTGCATGCCTGTGCAACATGAGCCAAGCTCCCCTTGAAGCCTGGTCCCAATAAGCAGGCATGCCCATGCCAGCGCGCCTCAGAGGTGCCAGCCTGATAGATATGGTGTGTATGCCAGGCTGTGCCTCTCTTCCCCGCCCCTCTAGCATTAAGATTGATCCCTGTTCCCTCCCATTCCTTTCTCTCTCTCTCCTCTCTGCGCCTCTGCCTTTATGAGTCTGTGAATAGGTGAAGCTCACAGGCTCCAACAGATGGCCGGAGCTGCCCTGTTTCACTGTCTCACATGCAGGCACGCACACACACACACACACACACACACACATACACATACACATGCACACTACTGCCCAATGAATGAGAGCCAAGAGAGAGGGGTAGAGAAAGAGAGCAAAAGGCAGAGAGGAGAATGTGACAAGGAGAGAGAGAGAAGAAACAGGAAACAACACAGTGGAAGACAGGCAGAAATGAATGGAAACAGAGAAGCGAGGAGGGATGAACAGGGAGGAGGGAGGAAAATGGGAAAGTAGAGGGAGTGACAGAGTAAAAGCGAGAATACGCTAAAAAGAGAGGGAGAGGGAGAGAGACAGCGACGTGGCGAAAGGGGGAGTGAGGGCAAAATTGAATTGTAGATTGAGGGAGCCTCTCTCCTCCCTCTTTCCCTCCCTCTTTTATTTTTCTCATGTGAAACCACGCCTCCCTCCTTTCACTTGTCAGTGCATCTATAACAGTGAGCTGTCTGCGCCGGGCTGCGTGGGGGGTGAAACTAGCTCCTCACTCTGCCAAGCACAGGGGACCAGATCGGAAGGGACTGGACAGGACTGGACAGGACTGGACTGACCAAAACAGGTGTGTGCATGTGGGTGTCAGTTAGTGTGTGTGTGTGTGTGTTTGTGTAACAGATGACTGAGGACAGCGTGTCTATCCCTCGTTGTGTGTGTCTGATCGGTTGTTCTACACAGGGACTTTTCTCCAGAGTAGCATAGCTAGAAGGTACAGTGCTGGAGCTTTGCCCTAGTTTACACTTGAATGCTCTGATCCATTCTGTTTGCCGCTGAGATTTATTCATATAGTCGCTAACGGCGCTGCTTATCGGGGTAAGGGAGATGAGACCCCTCATTTATCATATACACCGGGCTCTTCTTCACAGAGTATCTGGCTTCACATTGGACCGGCGTGGAGTGGTGCTGCTGTTTATCTGTGGGAACAAGTTGGTAGTTTTTGGACTGGACTGTCACTATCGTCGTGGGTTGTGTCTCCATTAAGTAATTCTTCAAGTGTCGGTGGTTTTATCGTGTCGCTCAGGTGTTTGTATCTGTGATAGTACGCCTTTGTTAACATAAGCAATTTGTAAAATAAGGGCTAGTGTGGAGAATCTGTGAAAATCCACTTTGTTCAGCGTAACGGGTCAGTACCGCTTCCACAGTTTTTCTGTCTTGCTGTTGTGTTCGATTTGTGTTCATTCCTCTCTGTCTCTCTGTTTCGTGGTCTATATTGTTTGGAAATCTGGAGCGTTCATTGTCTCAATGTTGCAGTTATCTTTGCTTAGTCAGATATAGGCTAATCCTGACTGTTGCTGAATTTTCTGTGGGTTTTAATTAGAGAAAGAAAACAGCAGTAGACTAAATATGAATATTTCCACAGGCAGAACAGATCCACTTTTTTATTGTTTTCTTTGAGGACCCGATCACAAAATTCGGAGACACCCACCATACGGCACTGTCGCCATTTCAACAGTTCCACCCGTGCCACTCCTATAGAGGAAGCCCTCAATGGGGTCTGTGTGGTTAGTCCCAATGAATTTACTCACTAGCAGAGTTTTGTCAGTGTCTTTATGGGTCAAAAGGCTGTGGCATCACCATGTGGTGGTAGCTAAGTGCAGTGGAGTGGAGGTGGGCGCAGCCAGTGACCTAGAGGTTGAAATATTTATGACGGAGCCGGCTAAATGCCTCGGCCCTCATGCTGCTTGTAGCTGTATGGGTGGAGGGAAGAGCGGATGCAAGGATGGAGGGATGGTTAGAAGTAGCAGAGCTTCACAGATCTGTTCTTTAAGCATTCATTATTTAGCACGGCGCACTCTGCCATGGAAGCTCTAACCCCCAGATCAACTGGCCTCTTTTCTCACAGAGACGCCAGTGGACTGGAGGAGGATGCTCCTGCTTATTCTACCTGTCAGCTTATCCCAAGGCATGCCACAACTGCTGCTGAATGGTGCACTGTGCACGCCCGCGCGCACACGTGTACTCATCATTTTGTTTTGGCGTATGTTCTCCACAAGTGAATACACACACTATTACTATTGTATGTTTACACTCAGTGATATAATGGGAGCTACACACACAAACATGCACTCTTGCCCAAACTTGCACACTACAGTTGCATTCACAGACATAATGGCATATGCTCGTAGGCACATGCACACACAATCATGCACATGCAAATATGCAGACACACACATACACTTGCAGCTGCATTGATATGATGCATAGGCACCCATTTCTGCACACAATTGGGCTTCTTTGCCCATGCGCAAGCTCATCCTAATATAATGGCACATATGCACGCAGGCGCATACATGCACATTCAATTGCACAAAGACATACACGCATGCGCACACATACACACACACACACACTCACCACACCCTTATCTCATTTATTTTGCTCATATCTGTGTTATTTCTCTTTTAATCCTTCAACTCTTCACAGGCGCTCTTTTTCAAACACAAAAAAACAACACACAGGCCTACGCAACCCAAAACTACACAGGCACTCACACACACACATGCACACACAAACACACAAAACCAGCAGGAATGACGACCTTCAGACCTGTTGACGTTGTGTGCCGTGGCTGTGGTGTGAATACATAAGAGGACATGTGGGACTCCCGGTGAAAATGGGGCACTTGACATGCTGTTTGTAAAAACGGCTGGAAAATGTGCAGGAGTGCCGGCGATGCAGCTGAAGGGAGACACGGGCATGAATATGTATTGTATGCTAATGGTGCACACTGAGGCTGTTGACTCAAGCTGTTGATGAAAGCAGAGGACACGTTCCCCACCGCCACAGTCAGGAGGAAGTGCTATTGACAAACCCATTGTAGACGTGGCCACATCCCCGGGCACAGGGCAGCCCGGTGACAGGTGGCAGATATCAGTGACAACAGCCAAGGTGACACCGCTTGATAGTCTCCGTGGACCCGCAGGCGGCCGGGGCAGCTTTGGTGGCTGCTCGGCTTACCGCTTCTGTGAGCAGCTTTTGGTTAGATACACAGAAGTCACATTAAAGGGTCTCAAACCTCATGTCTTTATGGGTGTCGCTCAGCTCTCCCAACCCGTTTCCCTCAGCCCTCTCCCTCCTATACGTTCCTCTGCCCATCTCCCCACCCCGTCTCTCTCTCTCTCTCCCCTATCTCCCTTTTTTCCCCTCTCTACACCACTATTTCATCACTCGCTCACTCATACACCCACACAAGGTTACTTTAAAATACATTAAAATTAGACTGACAGTAAGTAGTGCTCACATGGTCTCCTCCTGACTCTCGCTCTTCATCTGTATGTATGAGCTGCTGTTAACAGGTCCCATGATGAGGCGGCATCAGGAGATCAGTGTGTAAATCTCAGTGCTGCTGCTCCACTCAGCTCTAATGATAGAGAGGCAGAGAGGTTCTTTGACAAAGCCTCTCAAGTGCTCCTGTCTCAACAGTCGGTAGCAGGGGAAGAGGGAGTCTACGGGAGGAAGGAGCAAATAAGGAGATAGGCGCGCATGTTTTTGTGTGCGTGTGGGAATCTGTCTTGTTTGTTTGTGTGTGTGTGTGTGTGTGTGTCTGCCTTTGCCATATCTGCACACCTCAGTGCTTGAGTGTACGCACGCAATCCCAAAACGTTCACGTGCGCATACCCCGCTCTCCTGTTGTGTGAGTGCAATCAGATTTCAATCTTTTCCTTCTATATGGCTGAGCTGCTGCGGCGGCGGTGCCCCACGGGGAAATGTAATTATACCCTGCTGGCCACAGAGTACAGGCTTCACTGCCCTATCTATCTCAGGGGAGAAAGCGGCTCAGGGCCCCGTCTCACTGGCAATATCAAACACCGGCGATGTCACTAAGGTCCAGCTAGTTCTCCGAATTGGTATTAAATCCCAGCTCCGCGCTCTTCCTCTGATAAGTTTTTAGATCCCGGGGTTATCGTTGGCCTTTTGCGTCACGGTTGTGAATTATTTATGACAGAATTAGCTGCGGTTGCTAAGAGCAGCGATCTGGAGATTTTGGAACATGGCCAAAATCTGACTCAATCCTCTTTTAAGTCCAAAGGCGCTTTTCTCAAGTGTGTTTTTTCTGTCGTTTGATGAACAAAACGTCTGCACCTTCTCATCATAGTCGCGGTAATTATTGCCATAATCATTTCCATCGGCATTGTCTCCTGTCATGTCCACTATCTGAGTCCCTCACATCTAGATTTCAAGAGTTTTTTTATTGATTAATCTATATTCCTCTCTGCCAGCCGTCGCTTCATGGCTGCGTCTCCTCCACTGCCTGTTACTGGCTCCGCTTTCTCCCTGCCGTGCTCTGAGGTGTGTGCTGGTGTGGTGTCCATTAGTAAGGCAAAACAAATAAACAGACACGCCCCGCTCTCCTGGATTTAGACAAACAATCAATGAGAGCACTCAGATAACAGCAGTGCTAAGTGGCTCATCGATGCTACGATTAAATGAGTACAGGATGCAGTGGCGGTACGGCCGGACCTGGTGCCGCAGACAGACAGGATAACAACAGGCTGGAGTTGTAGTTATGATCACGCCGGTCGAAACCAAAAGAGCTCCAGTTCGAGAACAAGGATTGAGCACAAATCATTTAAAATTACCTTGTGAGTTAGTAAAATCGCTTGCATCTATTTTATGTGCAGAAACTCTATTCAAGTGCACAACAAAAGCTAAATCTTGCACAAACTCCTATTCAGGCATTACAAAGAAGCAAAGATAGCGACAGTAATTGCCTGCAGAGAGATTACATGCAGTACAAAAAGAAAAGCAAAGAAAAGAAGTGGTGTAAAAAGTTTCCAAATTTCGAGACCCATGTCTGAGACTGAAACAGGACCAACAAATTAGGTCTAACATGGAGGAGAGAGGAAGTTTCTGGTCTTGAGAACTGCAGCAGCAGGGAAGACAGTGGAGGACATTGACTGTAAACACTGCGTGGCGAGTTGTAAATTAAATCTATGAATCTATGAGTTATCTATTTCACGTACCTAGTCACATTGACATATTAAAAGCTGTGCATATGATATATAACTTTTGTTTTCTTCATTTTATTGATTTGCTAAACTTTGACTCTACCTTCATCTCACCTGTGTGAGATGAAGTCCCCTTCTCTCTTTTCCTGTGTTTCATGTTTCATTTGGTCATACCTTTATCTAACCCCCCCCTCAAGACACACAAACACAGACACACGCACACACTCCGCACGCCTCCCACGCCCTGGTCCCTAGGGGTGTAGTGGCCATTGTGGTGCCTAATAAGGTTTATGGAATTACAGATCTCTGAAATTGGATTTTCTCACTCCACCAAAGCAGTGGGATTACAGGTTTAAGGCCGGGTGCATTAGGGCCCCAGTGACCTGTGACTGAACTGCTTTCGCAAAGTGCCTCAAGGTGGGAAAATCAAGAGATTGACAGACCGACAGATGAGGGGAAAGACAGGCACATTTCCTAGTACCTGTAAATGTACCTGGCAATTAAATTGATTCTCAGGCAGACAGCATTTGGCTCAGACTTTCGATACGTCTGGATTGCTGTCTCTCTCATGTCGACAAGTCTCTCTCATGCACACACACACACACAAACACACCCGCTCTCCTCACAACTTTCACTCTGTTTGATCTAATTCTAATCTAATGAATCCTTTGATCTTTCTCGCCTGACACCCAGACACATCCCAGACTGTCTGATTTTATACATCCAAACTAGCTCAGTTCGTTCTAATCCTTAGATTCTGGCTACTGGTGAAGCAATTGATTCCCACTGAAGTACAGAGATTTGGACCGTCTCCCTCTGCTTATGTTTAATGAACTGTGGGATCCTTTCTCTCACGTTACTCCACTCCCACGAAGCACCATCACAAATCCAGATCAATTCCTCTGTTATTGTTCAGCCATAATTGAACAATAAGTAAGGCGAAGGGGGAGGAGCAGAGGGGAGGGGAAAACGAAAGTGAGAAATGAAGTGAGAAAACACCTGAGAGCGGGAGCATAGTGAATAGAACATCGCGATGTTGGCAGCAAGTTGGTATTCATTAGGAGCGGTCCGTAGTGGCGGCTTAGTGAACTCTTAATTGGAGGAGAGACAGTGCTGGGGGTGGAGGATCAATAGGGGCAGAGCCTGGGTTCCAGCCCACTGAAATCAATCAGCCTCCTGCCCGAGAGGGAGAACGCAGCCAATCAAAGAAAACATGGCCTCGGGCTCCCGCTCATTTACCCCCACGGTCAAACTTCATCAGGATCATCCAGGAAAGACGGACAGCTCATTCCAGCTCGCCACGCTCAGAGGAGGATGGAGTCGCCTGATTGCTTATATTTGCAAACGTGTGCGTTTGATCCTATTGCCGGCACACTTGAAAACGCCATTACACTTTTGATTTGAGTCGGCCAAGAACAGGAGATTATTGTCATTAATAAAACATGATTTGATGAACAGAGTAGCGCTTTATGGCAAGGAATATTAACTGAACGGCAGGCGTATTTTTACTCCACCTCTAAAAATAGTCACTTTCTACTCTTCCTCTTCCTCTCCCTCTTCGACTAGGTAATAACCATCTTTTTGCCCTGTCACTTTTTGATGTATCATCCTCTTATCCACATCAAGGACAAGGCCAGGTGTCGCATTTTCTCTCAGTTGCCACGCTTGTCACATTGCCTTGTCACCCGCAGCCTATTCCAATCCCCTCCCTTCCTCCTCCCCCTCTCCGCCTATTTATATTAAATCTGTCACTCCTTTATTTTAGCGGGAGAAAAGGAAAATAAATCACTTTTTGCAGCCTGCGGTGTCTGCCGAATGCAAGTTTATGTGGATGTCATCGTTGGGCAAATAAAATCCCGCGTAAATGGATGATGCGTCTCGTGCTTTGTCGTGTTGTTACACAAATGAAGGTCCTGGTCCTGCCCTTGGCTTCAGACGTGTGTAACTCAGTTGTGTGTTAAGCTGTCTAGGAAAATGCTCCGCAGCGCAAAGCAAGCCTCGACAGAGCCCTTATCCTTTCTTTGCTCCAGATGGACGGCCAGACAGATAGACAGACACAGGTGCCCTGCCTCGCCTCTCTTTGATGCCCATGAGTGGCTGGCGGGGCTGGCATGGGCGGAGAGCAGCTGGGGTCAGAGACGTGCCTTGGCAGGGAGCTACATGTGGGCTTATAAGGATTTCTGGGGTATTCTTAGCATATCAAAGGCCTCTCTTCACATACCAAACAAGTGTATGTATGTACGGGCTGATGCAAACATCACGACAACGCAACCTTGCAGAGAGACTTTGTGGTATATTCCCAGCTAGCATTTCACCAAAGGCTACGTGTGAAATGTTAGAGGCTCCATCAACAGTGAGAGATTGAGGCCAACATTTCACAGAGTGGTTATGGAGATGTTGAAGTTGGTTTGGCTTGGCTCAGATGGTTACATGTGGGCCGCTGACATCCATCCAATCACAACACGGATCAGACGGCTCCAGTCCTGTCAACGCGTCTTCACAGGCAGACACAGAACAAGGCCCTGTAGCTCGCAAGATCACAACGAGAGGCAGTTTGAGACATAGAGACAGTGTTAGACAGCAGTTTGATGGAGGGAGCTGGGTGAGAACGGCTATTTTCCTGTAGCTCAGCTCCCTCTGACACCGAGTTTAAAGCTGCATGGGGATTTACTTGTCTGCCTGATTGAGAGCGAATGGCGCTTACATCGCATAACAAAGGGAAACTGATTATTAATTTTTATGGCTAAAAATGTCTCAGGAGGTGAGAGGTAATTACGTTGAATATGAGAGGCTTTCGTGCACTCCGTTTCTGGCACAGTTCAAATTAAACCACCCCCTTAACTGTCGCATCCTGTCGCATCACAGCATCAGTCAAATATGGATTTTCTGTTGTGTTACTACTTCTAGATGGATGTAATAACAAACCCCGTGGATTGACATGCTGCACGCGGTTGTTTACTCTCCATATCATAATGTTCTCCACAGCATTTTCCCATTAAAACAGATGTGTCATCATCCTCCGGGCATCTGCGAGGGAGGAGTAGTGACTGGGAGTGGCATCTGCTAAGTAGGACTCAGAATGGCTTCTGGCATCTGTCATGGAGGACAGAGACAATAGAGGCCGGCATCTGGCAGGGATGAGCCAGAATGGACATAAGAAAACATAAAGCGCACTAGAATCAAACAAAACAGAGTGTCTATGGCTGCAGTGTGTTTTACCATATCTATTTTCTAGGGCATTTTAGGGATGGGTCTGTTTGGGCTCCTAAGAGGAAGACGCATATGCTTGGGTAATCATTTCCTCTGGACTTTGTGTTTGCTTACAGAACGTACAGTCAGAGGCTGACTTCTGAGAGAGAGGAAATCAGAGAAAGCTTGTTTAGAAAGGAAGGTAAGGCTGTTCATCACCTACACACTGTGAAAGGAAATTCTCGTTCTGCCCTCTTCCCCTCTGTTCTCTGTCTCTCTCACACACACACACACACACACACACACACACACACACAGTTGGCTTGCATGTGCGCATGTCCATGCAGGTGTTGCTGTCTTGCCTTGGCCAGCTTTGTGTACTTGTTTTGGACATTTGTGCAATGGATGTGTGTCAGAACATGTTTGCGTGTTTTGTCTTTAATGTGTTCATCTGTGGGTGGCTCACTCTATCCGGGTTGATGCTCCTCTGGCCTGTCATCTCTGTCTCTCTTTCTCTTAGACAGTCTCTGCCTCCCTCAGATCAGAGGTAAGTTAGACTCTTATTAGTGTTCATATCACTATGGATGCTGCAGACCTCGGGGGAGACAAACAACACAGTAGGCTGCTGTCAACAGCGACACTGTATTTACCGCGGGGGATAGATTCATCGCTTCCAAAGGCAACTGGCACATCACAGTGCTTCAGTCAGCCTCACAATCATATCACCTTATTTCATCTCCCTGCCAGTGATT
The DNA here is from genome assembly GCA_900302615.1 of Holocentrus rufus. NCBI lineage: Eukaryota > Metazoa > Chordata > Actinopteri > Holocentriformes > Holocentridae > Holocentrus > Holocentrus rufus. Next base: position 23,922 of record OMLF01045404.1, read on the forward strand.
TGCATTTGTTTTTGGTCAAATTAGAGTGTGGTTATTGTAGTGCCAACTGAGATAGAAGACATGATCAAAGAGAGCTGTGGTTGTTGCTGCAGTCGTGTTTTGGCCACAGACGATGCCCACTTGGTGGTCATCAGTCCATATGGTAATCACGGAGAAAAGAGAGAGAGAGGGTGAACAAAAACATAAGAGAGGGGGGAGGTGGTGTGTCAGAAGAGAATATCCACAAGAATTAATTACCATGCCACCAAGCTCAGAATTAATAAATCTAAGGCTGTAACAGATGTCAGAAAGACGGAAAAAATCTTTGCAGGAGCTTTAATTCTTCCAAAGAGGCAATCAAGTCTGCATGATTTGTACACATGGCACGAGCAGCCCCCACTGTAGTGTTACTACTGTACTGTTGGCTGCTGACCAGTCAGTAGCCAGCAGGCTTTTGGTGCTGATGTGATCAGATTCATCCTGTGTGAACAGTTGGATGGCAGCAGAAGGAGCAGCGTTCAGCAGATGTGGCCATATTAGGTGCACAGCTGCCTGGCTCATAATCACTTGCAAAAACATCAGCATGTGTAACTGTAATCAGCTCTCCTTTCTGATTAACGAGTGGCTCAGGACGAGTGACTCCTAACAAAGCTGTGATAGTTTACAGTTTTGTTTGTGAGAAAATGTGTCTGGCTACATAAAAAGTTTCCTGACTGAGCATTGAAGGAAGCTTAACTTTGATTTGCCTTCTTGTCTGCGCGACACTAGCAAGAAAAGACAGGTGAATGACGTGCCTTTGGTAAGCTATTCTGTTTGAGGACTGATCTCCACTTCAAAACCACACAGAGGACAGCATACACCTATCCCTTTATTCCCCCCATTCTCACTGGTAGAAGGGGCCTTTAGCAGTACAGGATAAAAACCAAAAGTCTTCAAGAGAAACTCTTCAAAGGCTTAGTTCGGCTGCCGTTTGAGGACTTCATCAATTCAATTTTCCTCTCCTCAACCACTGTCCCTTCCTCAGAGCCCTGGTAGTTTCTGAGCACAGATATGTGATGTTTCTCATCCATCTCTTGCAGCTGGTTGCATAAGGTGCTTTTGATATCTTGTAAGTGATGAAGGGACGTTTTTCCTCGCCGCTCTGGGAGATTAGCCTGTTGTTGGTGGCAGTTCCTCCCCAGACTGAGTTCTCATATCCTCTCTGGTGTATGTAATGCGTGACGTTGGGGTCCGGGAGCGTTTTCGTGACCCTCATTTTCCACATCACCAAGATGGGAGCTGCCGGCCTGCTTCCATGTCCCTGCGTGCCTTCTGCCCACTGATTAAAAGTCAAATATTAAAGTGCTCTGTTGTGAGCTTGGCCTAATTGATTCTTTCCGCCGGGTGCACACAGAATGGGCTGACAGCGGGCGATACCAGGCTTTGTCAACAACGGGCATGCTGCCCGACGCTCAGGACGGCACCCCAATAAAGCCCCCTGTGAGCGTGCCAACCTGCGGTGCCACACACAGAGATGCCACTCGGCATTCTAGCCAGGCTTTACAGGAACAACACAGAGGCAGCTCGCTCCCCTGCTTTGTGTCAGCTCCCACCGGCGAGTTGGGAAGCAAGCTCTCTGTTTGTGTAGGAAGGAGCTGGCTCTGTAGAGAGTGTGTGTATGCGTGTGCGCACGTGTGTGTGTTTGTGTATCCAGTATAGTGTACAGACCAAAAAAACTCATCTCTACAACGGAAAAAATATCTGTTCTGCCCACTTGCATAACCACTCAGTTAACTTGAGCTATCTGGGGCGAAAGGAGGCTTCATCTAAATTCGACAAAAGGCTCTCTTCTCCTCTCCTGCTGTTAAGATAATTGCTTTAATAGCTTTTAAACACAAGTGTGGTTAATAAGGAGCTTACGAAACACAGGGTGACACCAAGTAAATCATCACTGCCCACCCTGTGAAAAACACAAGGCAGTTGGTGGCAGTACTTATGCAAGCCCCACGTCCTGTGCTGCTTACAGGGTTATACCCTCCCTGAGCTGCTCTGTAGGGATCATTAATTGAGTGTCTTGCTCTCCTCCTCAAATCAGGACAATGGATGCATGTTCCCCTGCCTGCTTGCCCTGTGAATTTACGGGCCATTTTATGTGAACCTTGAATTGGCTTCGCTCCCCATTTATTTTTAGTGCTTTTCCACTGCACATGCAACGCCAGCGTCTATATGCTGTTCATTAAGGGCGGACATCCATCCTCGACACATTCCTCATGAATCTGATTGACCTTTTCGCTCAGTGTGATCCATGGTAAAAGGTTGTGGGCGCCTATAATTCCTCTCATGGCTGAGTAGCTGGGTATATCTCCTGTCCTTTCAGATGCATTATGGTTCGCCTGAGCTGATAGAATGGTGTGATACTGAGAGGCCAATAAAGAAGGTTTGGGGGTTTGGGGGTCAGAGAGCTGGCCGACGGTGTGATAATTACTCTATTAGTGAAATGGGTCTGCGTGCCACGCTGCGACACAGCACTAATTACAACGCAGAGGTGATGAACTTGATTAAGGCTGTTCTAATTCATGTTTAATAGAAGAGCGAGGGAGAAAATCGAGAGAAAAAGAGTCAGAGGCTGTGAGCAGGTTGCCGTCGCGTATGTGTGAAGAGCATTTTGAGCAGAACATAATCAGAACGTATGCCTTCCTCACCCGTGCAAATCAATTACAGAGTGCATTTGGCATTAGGATTTTTGGCGTTTCAGCGTGACCAATCGGGCACCGCGGCGCTCCTCTGATCTGCAGCACATTTCGAAGGTGGAACAGTGCCCCGGCTGTTTCAGCGGTAAAGGCTGCTGAAAAGTAATCACAACGTCCGCTCCCCTTCACTCAGGATGATGAATAGTGAGCGGGGGGGGGTTTCTGTCGCACCTCCGTCCCTTCCGCTTCCCCGTCGTGCGTCCCAGGAGGGCGCAGTCTTAGAGGCTGAGGTGGGGTCAGGATCACAGCCACAGGGGGGCCGACAGCTGGCTGCCTCTCTGACAGGGGCCTAATGGAGGGCTAATAGGAGAGAGTGGGGTCCCA
>OMLF01045421.1:17907-32609 GCA_900302615.1 Holocentrus rufus
CACCCCGCCGATACACTCCCGTCATTAGTCTGGCTGTGAGCCAGACGTTGAGTGAGAGCAAATCAAAAGCAGACAAACCTTCAAATCACTTCTCAGCCACAACATCACTGCTGTCAGCATCATCATCATCATCCCCACTGCTGGGGAACCAAGAGGGGTAAGGAAATGCGTGTTTTGCAAAAATGTACAGCTTGTAATGTTTCATGCATAAGAGAAATATCCAATAATGTGGATCTTTCGCATTAAAGTATATATCATGCACTACTCCCAGTCCTAGATTATGTAATTCCATGTTTCTTTTAGCCCATTCCCCCTCTCCCTTTCTATTTATCTTAACAAAGAAGCCAACAATAATTGAGCTCTTTTCTGATGCTCCTTTATCTTTTCTCCCTCAGCAGACACTTTAAAGGGTAAGATAAGGCTTTTACTGATGAATGAGTGATGAATTCCATAACCCACAAAACTTCAATTTATTTAACATGGAATATCTACTGGTATTCAGTGAGAACAGGAGCTCCAAAAAGGGAATGATAAAGGATAATGTTTAAATTTCTTTCATAGCACACAGAATGGATGCATGTAGAGGCAAAGAGCACAAAAAATGGCTAACATACAGGCTAAACAGGTGATGTGTTTCAGGCTGAAGCTCTTCATCATGCAACTTTTGTGTTCGCTGCCTCTACATGTGCCCATTTTATGCATTATTTTGAGCAATTTAAACATTTTGCACTACAGTGGTCTCCCATTTCTCATTGCTAATTTGATATGAAATACAGAACGGTTGCAATTCCAGGAAATCACAATAAAAAGATCTGCTAATGGAGGGGAGGGTGGGGGTTCAGAAATTCAGCCTTACTGGTGATCACAAGACCGGAGGGGCATCAGTGCCAATCCCTGGACTGAGTCGACCATTTGAGAGGGTGAGGTGGATGACTAATGTGTTCTTTCCCAGACCTCACTGAACCGAGCCCCGAACCCCCCAAAATCTCCAGTGGAGCTGCTCACTGGCCAACAGCACAAGACTGTGATTACCGAGCCGCTCCCAGTCGCGAGTGTGTGATTGTGTTTACCAGCCTGCCACCCCGGGCTGCTGCGGCCAATGACAAAGTGTTCCCACTCTGCCGACCCAAAAGGTTTTAAACGGCGCCTGCCTTTCCTCAGGAGGCAGCGACCATCATACATATTCTCATTGGGTGACTTTGCGGTGGCATTAGCTGCAAAATGCTGAGCAAGCGTTGCAAGGATTTGGTTGAGCAGAGACTACAGCAGATTTAGGAGGGTTTTGATTCTTGTGTAGCCCACACAACAGATTCAGCTCGGCTTCAGTTCGCTTTAGGTCTGTGATATCAGCATGCAGTATTCTTGGCAAACCAGTTGGTATTGTAGAAGGCCCACACCGACAGTCCAGACAACATGATGAAAAGCGTGATCGGTTCCAAAAAAGAAAAAGACCAGGCTTTGTGCTGCGAGACAAAAAAACAAAATCAAGCAATGGATTGATTAGAGTTATTGGATTTCATGGGCTGCAATCACGCAGAGGTTCCCAGCGACTACGCTGTTGTCGCTGTGCATCCCATTACCATCCATCTTATTGAGTAATTTATGTCCAGCCGAAGCTCCGAGGGAAGAAAATGGGTTTTAATTGATCATGATTCATTCGAGGGGCCATAAAATACATCGGGAACATAAACAAGACTGAAACACAGTCAAACAGTGAGGCAAGTCACCCACTTAGAGTTCAAAATAACTGTGGTTTCAGCTTAAATAGTGTAAGTAATTATAACCAAACATGGGATGATGGAGAGCAAGTGACGGGTGAAAGCACATGAAGGGAAGTTGTTGAGTTCAATGGCTAAAATGTATTGAGTAAAATCTGTGCATCGAATTTCTGCTCTTACAATCTAACTTTCAAATCATGAACGCTAATGGATGAGGTCAAGAGAGCCGCAGATGATGCCTGATACCAACCCCGTTCTAATGGCTCCCTCTCTTCACAGGCAGCTGACATTGAAAAACGAGGAGAACTGTGCGAAAGAGCAAAAGAGAGGCACCATTCTTCCCCTCTGCTAGGGCACTCCGCCACTATTCATAAACCATGAGCTCCTCGGCTAATCACAAGCGCTGCAAATCTCTCACAAGTGTACTCTAGATGGGGAAGAGGAGAGCGCACGGGCCTGCGTCTGGCTGGCTTGAACTGGTCCCACTTTCTCCAGCAATGTGATTTACCGAAGACTTCTGACTCAGCGCGGCTCCTCCGCTGACAGGAATAAAAGGAGGATCATTTCCGCTCCTCTGTCTGTGTTACGCAGAGAAACAGCAGATGGGCTGTTCCTCGATGCCAAGACCAGGGTCAGATTGTATTTGCAAGTCATACTTTATGGCTATGTTTTGAACTAGATCTGAACCAGACTGCATGATGTCAGCTGGTGCACAGAAACCGCTCTATACTGATGTTAGGTGAGCCACGTTTGTAGTGCTCTATTGTTTTAGGTGTCAGAACTGTGCTGCACCCTGGCGCCTGCTCCGTCTGATCCTGTTTGATGTGGTTTTGCATCTCGGCGTTATGATGCAGAGACTCAGAGGAGGCCAAAAAAAAGAAAAAAGAAAAAAAGAAGAACAGAAATACGACTTCAGTGGCAGCGTTCACAGCTGCTATAAAACAATCGCTTTGCTCAGGCAGGCTTTGTGCGGAGGCTTGCGTGCCCACAAGCCATCTTTTCATCTGCACACTCAGTCTTGATTGTCTTTCCCTCTTTAGACTAATACGACCAAATCTGACCAAAGTGATTCGCACAACCTCCCTCCTGTGGGTGGTAACAGTTAATGTGTGGTTGCATATGTGTATGTGTGTGGGTGGGTGTGTGTTTATGCAAGCAGCATAATTAAATGTGTATTACTTGCTATAAAGTGAACTTACTGGCAGGCCACAGCCCCATACACCGCTATTCATTGCCTGCAGAAGGGAAGCGAATCTGATTTTTTCATGCAGGTACACTCATGCCCGTCCTGGATAATGTTAACCGCGCTCTGCTGCCACTGTTTAAAAGAAGATCACCCATGACACAGTTTTTCAAAGGTCCCAAATTGCCCCTGATTGCTAGACCTGATCCCTTGTCCGAAGCACTTTACTGCTGCACAACTTCTCCGCCTGGGAGAGCGCAAATAGATCGAGGCTGCCTGCCTGTGTCTAACAAGTAGAGTTCAACTGGCCCCAACCTGCCCAATCAAACCACTTTGGCCTACATGCTAATATGAGTGGTGCTGAGAGGTTGGCGTGGATCAAGCTACCTTGAAAGCCGCGGGTCTGTCAGCTCTTATTGCTGGCCTGCTGCGTGTGCATTATTGAGTATGTCGGCTATGGTATGAGGTAGGGAGTACAGCATAATTGGATTAGCACCTACTTGGAAGGAGAGAGAGAAAAAAACAAAAACAGAATGAATTTACAAATTTTGCTGGCTCTGATAAACAAGGTCCATTAACTGGGTGGTGGATACTTGGAAATCTGGCCCGGAATATTCATTTAAGGCATCCAGTAATTTCACCTTGAGGTTTATCGTTTGAACGCCTCTTTGGCGTAATGATATTCAAAGTCAGTTAGTCAATATTCTGGAGGAAAGAGCGCTTTCAATGAGGGAACGTCACCCTGGCCTACTAACCAAAATACTTTCTGCACAGCGTTGTCTTTCTCATGAATTTCTCAAAGGAAAGAGAGAGAAAGAGAGAGAGAGAGGGAGAGAGGGAAAGAGAGAAAGCGCCTGGGTTCCCAAGGGGAGGGGAAGCATTTTTCATGCTGCTGCTGATAGTACATGCCTAATGAAATAAAAGCATGCATAGAAAGTCATTACACAAAGGTCATGGAGAGATCTCATATGGTGTTGGAGCAGCGGTTCAGCCTCTGAGCTGGAAAAACGCTCACCACAAGTGACATTTCCAACTCTCTTCGAATGCCTCAGCCCTGTGCATGCAACATACATGGATGAACAATGCATATGTAGGGCAAATCTAAAGTATATATGATGATGATGTGCACTACACTACCCTTTAGCCTATTAAGCTACACTGGACATATAGGGCAAACGCCTAAGTGTACGCCTATGAATAAAACACATATTGTACACGTGGCATATTGCACAATACAAATACACCAAAACGAAAGAAAATATGCAATGAATATTTGATGAGGTGCTGCTGTGGTTGCTCAAATGTGTGTAAGCAATGCCTCAAGTGATAAAAATGTAAACATGCCTGGGAAGGGCTTTAAGAACAGAAAAACATACACAAGTGCACAAACACAGACAGGGGGGCACACACACACAAACACACACACACACTATGACACCCACCATCCCTAACTTTAAACAACCTGCAATTTAAGAGGTCCATGCATAAACACACATATAGAAAACACAACGCTCACACACACACACACACATACACACACACAGACAATGCTTCAATAATTCCATTCTTTCAGTGAGCAGCGCTGCAGTGTTGAGGTAGGCCGTTTCATTCTAAGAAGCAGATAATGAGCTATTCCCCCTGCAGAGCACACAACTCTAGAGCCAGCAGAGTGGAGCTGTGCTGGAACACATACACACACACACACTCACACACAATGCACACCCACACTTTTGCTTGCAATAAACAAAAAGACACAGAGGGAAACTAGCTAACTTTCCAACTCCCCACTCTGCTGAGCCGGTCTATCATCTGAACCTTCATCTTTGCACAAACACACACACGCTCACATGAACATGCACACATACATACACACACACACACACAAACCAAACAGTGAGCCCACTCTGCCACCTACCTCTGCTCCCATGCACACACCCCTGAGGTGCGCACACACACGTACCCCAACACGCCCGCAGCTAGTCCCGTTGGCAGTGCGTTGGCAGCACTGAGGGCCGATGTGTGTATCTCTGCACTACAGTACACATCAGGATACACTGCCAGTGCTGGAGAGCAGCCACTGTCAAGGCATGCTGCACCCCCCCCTCCTCTATACACTGGGACAGACCCCCATGCATGACGCACACAAACATATAGCCGTCAAATCACAGGGCTCCGCAGCTGTGACCTCACATCACAGTGAGGAGGAGGGGGAGAGAGAGAAAGATGATCCCAAGCTCCTCAGAAATCAGGGTGGAGGAGGGGGTAAGCAAGACGGAGAGGGGAGAAGGAAGGGGGTGTCAGGGGTGTGTGTGTGTGTGAGAGAGAGAGAGAGAGAGATAAGAGGCCATAGCCACAGAGCATGGCAGTCACAGTGGGGAAATTACCACAGCACAGAGGGATAAAAGAACAGTCTGAGCGCCAAGGGAGGGATGCTGCGCGCGGAGAGGAAGTTACACACAAAAAAAAAAAAAGATGCTGGTGAGATGCAGAGGTAAGGATGGCGGGAGGGAGACGAGACAATTTTCACAGCTGCGAGGGCCACGTCCACTTCCTCAACTGAAAATAAACCACACCGGGGGTACGGCAGGAGCCAGCCGAACGCTCTCCTCTCTCCGCCCTTCCTCCCCTCTTGCTTCCGACGCTTCACCCTCCAACCCTCTTCCTCTTGACCGTTCCTTTCCGCTCCTCCCAATCGGCCATTCTTCCACCCTCTCCTCTGTTCCTGTCTTTCCATTCCGTTCTCTCCTCCTCCTCCTCTGTTTCATCCTCCATTCATCCATAATGGATCGTCTCAAGACATCCGCTTCCTGAAGTGGGCCCTGTGCCCCTGGAGCCAGTCAGCCTGTATTGATCTCCCCACCCAGAGGAGCCATCAGGGCAGAGATAATAAGGCTTTCAGTCACATGCTGCTGCACCCCCACCCACCATCGCCAACATCCAGCCACCCCACCCCGGGGAGCCATCGTCTCCTGTCCTCTCCTGTCTTGTCCTGATCCGTGCTGCCAAATGTGACATCACCACCCCCCACAGACTAGCAATGAGCTCAAGGATTCATCAGTTTCAAATTAGGAACTCCAAAGGCATTTCTACAAGTGTTTCTCCGAGAGAGGGAGGGAGGGAAAGGTAAGAGAGAGAGAGAGGGTCAGTGTTGTATTAAAGAGCCGAGGGACTTCTGCAGAGTGTGTCAACATGTGTGCAAGCATGTGTGAAAGTTCCCATGTGTGCTTTTTTTTTTCCACCCAGAAGGCAGCGGTCTGCATTAAATAGCAAAGACAGCATGAAGAAATCACAATTTCTTCAGCTCGAAGAAATCGCCAAAGCACCACGAAATTCATCTCCCAGCTATAATGCTGTGCGCGCCGCGGTCCGGGGCACGCCATGTCATTCTGCGCTACGCTAGGAATCATTACACTGGATAGCGAGCGTGTGCTGGAGCTGGCCCGCCCCTCCTTTAACCCAGGTCTTCGTATATAGGTCAGCTTTGGCATCGAAGTGACTGATATGTGCCACGCGCATAATGCTGCTCTTTTTAGGAGGGGACATACAATCGTTTATGTCCCGCAGCAATAGCACACAAGACACAACAACGTCCGGTACAATGGAGCCACAATGGAAATCAGTGCTGAAGTCAGTTGTTCACTTAAAGCGGCTCCTTCCGCGGAGTTGGGATCCCACAGGGGAAGGGGTCAGGGTGTTGTTCTCGGTGCGGGTCGCCGTTCCGTCTCGAGGGGCACGGGAGGCCGTCATTAAATAGGGCAATTTTCATGCTCGCTGAGCAAAACACATACAATGTAAAGTGGGCGGCTAGATGCAAAGAGACAAGAGGAAATATGTCGGAAAACAAATTTTCAAACGGGTATGATGAACCCAGACGGTGGTGTGAAAAAAGACATCAAACAGCATACATGTGTGATTTTTTTCTCTAAATATATCTCTAAACAAACTGGCCACTGGTGGAGCATTCAGGAGACCCGATGAAATGCCTTCAATCTGGAGTTTCCGTACGGGATTTTTAAAAGTAATGAGCCATATTGGGCCTAGGGCTAAGATAGATATTAATATTATATCAAGATTATGATATGAGACTAGATATCATCTGGGATTTTGGATACCATGATATCACATCATCATATGGCATAAGTATTTTCCTCATTTTACAGTAAAGAGATGTAATTTTCTGAACTTATTAGACTATTATTTGTTTCCACCTGCTTGGTCATCATATCCACATTACTAATAGCTGTTTATCAAAAATCTACAGTGTGTAAATATAATGAAAACACCGATAGTCATTCCTACAGTATAGTCACAATATTTGATTTTGTTCATATCGTCCAGCCCTAATTGGACCTGAATGAAACAGACCACTGGGACCTCTATTTGTAACTGTAACAGTGACATTTTTGCGGCATTACACTATGTGAGTACAAATAATTACACAGCGATATGCAGTATTCATGAGGAAGGCCTACGCTTAGCATCTTTAATGATACTACTGACTTAAACTCACACACACAGACACACACACGCACTCACACACCCACACAAACAAAGACAGAGAGCCCGAGGAGGCAGCCAATGGTAGAGAAGTGTTCCCATCGCCTTCTGGCAATCTGAGCTCTAAGATATGAGCTTTTTTTCTGGGGTGGAAAAATAGGTCTGACACATAATTAGCAAACAAGGTCACAGCGCCGAACCAAGGTCCCATGTTTGTGTCTTCCACTGTTCTGGAGATCTGACACACACACACACAAACACACGCACACTCTCTGTCGGTCTCTATCTCACTCCAATACAGATACTCCTATACTGCTTCCCTCTTGCATGATGAATAGGGATCTGAACACCAGACTGTCTGTGCATGACTTTTACAGCATATCAAAAGCCGAAGTCTAGTCACAGAAAATGCAGTGTCCGCGTCTGGCATATTGCCTACACACCCGTCCCCTTTTCCCTTTCCCCGGCAGCATCTGATCTCTGGGCGATTCCGTCTTCATTATGCAGATCTGCTCACAAGTCGGCAAATGGCAGGTGAGGAGAGGTGAGACGAGGAGTCTCAAAGCGGGCGGCTATTAGCAGACACAGAGCCGCGGCGTGCGTGCACGAAGGCTGTAATCTTTACCTTCGACACCCGAACCCCAGCGCTCCACTCCCCCTCACCACACACACACACACACACACACACCATCTAATTTCGGTGCGCTTCTCCAGCTTTGTCAGAGAAGCCCCAGCGAATGCAGAGCGAGCGTGTGGGTGGGCATGTGTCTAAGTACGTGTGCAGCTGCAATGTAAGTGCTAGTCAGCTGAAGAGTCAAGCGGTCTATCGCCTCCACGTTTGAGTGGACCTTTTCACCACCAGCCTCTCCGTGTGGTAAAAACGGCAGACAGGAAAAAAAAAGGCAGCATCCTTGCACATGAGCACATAATAGCCATTTGCCATGAATGCCGTGGAATACAATGTAACACAGTGACAAGAACAAGAACACGTTTCACTGGAGGGGGAGACAGCAATGTCTTTGTGGGTGCAGGCGTTGGGGGAAGTCACACCAGCCAATAAAAATCACTGATATTTATGAATCAGCAGCGTGTGTCAGAATACACACGGGAAAAAAATCACTGGGAATCCACCGGAGAGCCAATCAGCATTCTAATGTAGCTCTAATCAATGCGAGTCAGAGAGGCTGGATCAATCACATTGTATTGATTCAGTATGGTCTTGTAGTTCATGATGGCCTTGATGAAGTCTCTGATGAAAGGTGGGACATGCAGCATTTACAAACATCAATACATTATCAAAGTTTCAAGTGAATTCGAACCGTTGTAGAATTATTATGAGAGAATTGGCCTCTGTGTCGTGCCAGAGTTGCTGTTAGTCTTTGCGTTTCTTGAAATCATGACCAGATTTCTCGTAAACCCTGTTGTTTCCACTGGTGCCCACTTCCTTGGTATTCTCTTTCTTTTTCACTTTACTGAGGATGATAAACACATGTTATTTTCCCTTCAGCTTTTCATACATTCCACCATTGCAAAACAAGTCTGAAAGTAATCTCATTCTTGTGTTGTTGAGCGGTGCACTGTGTCTGTCAATGGCCCAAATCTCCGTGAGGCGTCGACCTTTAATGGTGAAAAGTAGGGTGCCTGGTCTCTGGTGCAGGTGATGTCACCACCTGTTGTACTCTATGCGTGGTGGTTTCTTTAATTGAAAATAAACTATACTAAAAAAAATAGACGATACAGTGAGTTCCCCTATTTTGACCTCAGGCTGGTGTTCATTATGACCAATTACCAGCTGGTTGTTGTACACTTGTGTTTGGACAATGTGTCTAGTTGTGCTCAGTAGCTGGATCTGACCAGATCCAACTGCTCCTTTTTTTTTTTTCTTTTTCCCAGCAGCGTCTGTCCCCGGGGAGACCTGTGGACACAGTCTTGCTTTCATTCCTGTCGAACCACACAGCAACACAAAAACAGGCTGAGATGAATGGATGACATTGGAATCGTGGTAAAAAAATATAAAAAAAAAGCATGGGAGAGAAAACCGACTGAAGGCATGAAGGGGGGGATGCTGAAGCTTGGAGAATAATAATTCAATTTGGTGAAGTTGTGGTGGCGATTAGTTCCCAATGTCCCAGTCACTGTGGTTGTATAGTAGCTGTCATGTACACACACAACCACACACACACATTGCCCTGATGCCAAGGGCAGAGTTGCGCAATTTGCAGCTTTCAGAATTAGAGAGTGAGCCCCAGAGAGATTTGTTTACTTGTAATGTTTCAGATTTTCATCTCTCCAAAGCAGATGTGGAGATCTGGACTGAATGCCTGATTATTCCTGGAAACGGCGGGGGGAGAGAAACAGATCTCCTGCCATTAGGGGATAATCATGTCTGTCTTTGATCAGAGGCTGAGACCGTTGGCGTCTGCGTAGAATACAGCTGGACCACAGGAAGGGGTTTGGGAGAATCCTAATGGTCTTTTTAACACTTAGTTTGTTTACTTTAGTATCATGTACTGCTTTAACAATTCATTAAACCCTCTCAAGTTAGATGAACCCCTTATGGAATATCGTAATTCCAAGTTAAGAAGGAACATAAACATCCTGCAATCCCATTGATAAATAAGTAATAACACAAAATAGTGCTAGAAGGCTCCTCGGCAGATCTAAAGGTTTAAATTAGTGGATCAAGATTTCCAGTTTGCCATAACACTTTTTTTTTCCTTGAGGCCAGCTATAGATTTCTCTTTCTGGGACTTCTTTGGCGATATTTTTGGACTCAGCAGTTCAAACAAAAGCTTCAGATACCTCCTCAAGGGGTTGAAAGTACATGAGACAAAGCCTGCTTTGTTAGTCCATTGACTGCCATACTGTATTAGACAGTGCCAGCACTTTAAAGCAACGCCATGCATATTCATGGCTACCCATCAGGAAGTCTTCCTCCACTACTTGTGCCACTGCGGGCTCCATACTCTCTCTCTCAGTGAGCCCATTTTTGTACAAATTAATATTCCAATGTTATTTCATACTCAAGTACCGTGTTTTCTCTTTAAGAGTCAGCAAAAATTAAAGGACAAGTTTGGTATTTTGGTGTTTTTTTTTTAACTAAAATGTTGATATCCATCATGTATAACTGTGCAGCAAAACATCACCGCTAGCTCTGGTGATGAGAAACTTAATGCTCTGCTGCAGCTTCTTGCTACCCTTCCAGACAGTCCAACACAGCACTTTTCTTGGCTTCAAAAACCATGGTAAATATAATTTTTTGAAATGGGAAACTCACAGCACAGTGATACTGGAGAGCCGAAAAATTGGTTGCAAAAGGTACAGTCTAACAAGTTTTATTTAGCTTTAAAGATAACACACTACCTTGTACATCCACACTGTCCTGCTGCTTGGTCAGCTAAAGCTGCATTCACTGGATCTCAGACCTCAGAATTTCTGCCTTGAAAATTTCCAGCTTGCAATTACATGATGTTCACAGTGTCAATTGGGGATTAGAAGGTTCACAAGACTCTGAAATTTCCTCTGTGGTGAATATCAAAGAAAAGAGAATTCATTTTTTTTCTGAATTGACACTGGGAAGGCCATGTCGTTGCAGGTCAGAAATTTACAAGACAGAAATTGCGAGGTCTGAGTTCAAGTGAATGCAGCATCAGTCGACCGGCAGCAGAACGGTGTGGATGTGCAAAATACAATTATCTCAAATGCTAAATAAAACATGTTAGAAAGCACCAAGGACATTTAGAATGGTTTTCGGGCCCAAAACCAGCACCCTGTCGGACTGTGTTGTCGGCTAGCAAGAAGCTGCAGCAGAGTCCTATCTTTCTCCAGACTGAGGCTAACGCTGATGTTGTGCTGCATATGGCTATAAATGATGAATATCAACATTTTAATACAGCCTGGGCTGAACAATACCGAACTTATCTTTTGATGACATGTACCATTTACAATAGCCAAGATAAGCTCCTATTCAAATTGTTACAAGCCTAATATTACAGCTGGGATAAGCTAGTGTTTGCTGAAATACTAAGGCATGTAAACACATTATCCCATTTATTGTTGGTTTCTCTGTTTGCCTGTGTCAATTCTGTTTCCGCTGTAATAATCTGAATATTCTGTTAATTTGTGTATCCAGAGATATTTGTGAAGAGGACGTAAACCTTATCGCAAATAGGACTCTACCACCAATATAAGTTATTGTCTGGGACACACTGCGCATGTAAACACACCCAGTCACCTGTGTTTACTGCTGAGCACATGGCCACAGTCAGACGGCCTGCTGGGAAACGGTGTGTGTGCCGACTGACAATGAGCGCAGCCTGGGCAAAGTCCTGAGTCATCTGGTGCCTCTTGGCCAAGTCACACCATGTGCCCATGGCTGGCAACACGGAACAGGTGCCCACTTAAACAACAGAGACGAACACAGGCAGATGCATGAGCGAGAGAGAGAGCTCGGGTCATTATGCCAGGCCGAGCTCAACCAACTGTTGGCGTGTAGATAATTCGGGGAACATGATGGCACTAATGCGCTTTCTCTTCAAAAAAACGAAATCTTCAAAGGCAAAATCGGTACATGACACAATACGGCTGTGTCATCACAAGGAGGTGCACATGTGTGGGAGCGTTCTGGCATCCAGATCACAAGATTATCATTTTACATAAGGAAATCATCTTCCCACTGTTATGGGGCTGCTGGCACACAGTCCAAGACAGACAAAAGCTAAAATAGCAACCTACACAGCTTCATGCTGAACAGTATTTCTCATCAAGTTTGCCTTCCCTCCAGTAGCAGCAAGAAAGCCAAACTAGGTTAAGAGATACTTCATATATTATGCTTCAAACAGCCGCTTTTGCTTGACTGCCTTAAGAGTACTCTGAGGACCTTTTCACCTATTTTTCTAACATTCTATCGGGTGTCAGCATGAATAAAATTATAGCGCTGAGCAATGGTGTTAATACTTTTCAAAAGGATTCAAAAGGGATACTTCCCACTACTCCAATCTTACAGGCTAATGCTGCATTTACTCTGCTTTTATGGCAACTGAACTAGTCTGTAATATTTTAGCCAGTATAGCTTACATTTCAAGGACATCACAGACTCTTGCAAAGACATTATAGTGGATGTCACCAACTTGTTTCATCAGTAACCATATATTTGTGGATAATTTTCTATTTATTTTTAATGAAAAGTGTAAAAATGAAGAAGTATTGCTGTTCACGGCCAAACTTTGAGTCCGGGTTGAAAAACCCTGGCAGAGAGGACAGATACTGTACTTTCAGTAATTGTCATTAAGTCAACCATATTTAAGGGAAATGAGATCGTTCATAATTTAATCTGGGCTGATGCCTAATAATACACCCAGTTAGCTGGGAGCATTATATGGCTTGCAATCTTTTCGACTCAGTTCACCTTCTGGTTGGTCACAGGCCAACGTAAATAACATTATGTGCTCCAACAGCTTAACTACACTCCAAACAGATATGTAACATGCTTGTCCCTACAATACTCTGTTGTGCAGAAGTGGAACTCCTCCTCTTTCCATCCATTGTGTGTTTCTGTGTGTGTTTCTGTGTGCATGGCTGTGTGTGTGTATTTGTGTGTGTGTGTGTGCTTGCCTGACTGCGATGCATTGCCCTTCGCTCTAACTGTCCTCCACACACTGTGGCCCTCTGTGTGTGCAGCATGAGTGGAGCTGCGTGCTGCAGATAACAGTCCGAGTCCTGCAGGGGGAGGAGGAGGTGGCAAAAGAGCGCAGGAGGAGAGCAGGGGGGAGAAGAGGATTCACTCGCCTCGTTCCCAGTCAGACTCACCTCTGGATGCCCTTTCCCCCATTTACTGCCATCGCACCTTCCTCATGAATAATCCAATCAGTGACACTAGCTGCCCTACTACTGTCATGTTTCCCGAGGTCCACATCTGGAAGCTGTCCAACGCCATGCCGTACTCAAGTGACGAACAAATTGCAAAGAAATAAGTCATTAATATGCATGAGTTATTTTTCTCCATGGAATGATTGGAGAGACGTTTTCAGTCATGCACTGAATTGATGTTGTGATTGCTGCACCTCCCCAAGTCTAGACGGCCAGTAATGAGAATAATGAGAGGGCTGGTATCATCACTGACATCTTCATTATCTGTTTCCTGTTGCTTAACTTTATCTAATGTCACACAGTACATTGTTCTGAGAGGAAGATTTGTAATCTTTAGTAATTAGGAAGCTGCTTTCCCTCTCTCTCTCCCTCTCTCTCTCCCCCTCTCTCTCTCTCTTTCTCCCTCTGTCTCTGGTTTGTGCTCAGAATCACATCCACAATTTAACTTCTTCTCCTTCTCAAGTCATCTGCATCGATGCCAGGCGCCACGACGCCTTTGCTCAGGCAAGAATATGACTCACGATAATTAAAACAGAGGGATGGCGAAAACCAAAAGTGACTGTGTTATTTTCCATGGGGTAATATTAGCTGCTTCATTTCCAGGCAATTTGCTGTTGCTAAGTAAATTGTGAGCATAATGTCAGCGTCATGAATTAGCAGATTTCGACAGGGACTTGGCTGCAGCTACGGACTGAGTCGAGGAAAAGAATCATGCAATACTCGGCCAGGTTCTCTCAAAAAGCCAGGTTCAGGTCTAAATAATGATATACTGACCAAAAACGAGAACAACTGTGGTTTGGACACATTTGGCGTCGTTTGTCAGAGGTGATTAGTGCTGGTGTATTGTGCCACCAACACTCACAGAAAACATGACGCAGGTGGTTACATCACCCAGTGGGTTTGTGGGCCAGATGTGACAGTATCACTCTAGCTAAAAAAGGGCTGTCCTGGCCTGTCAGCTGGCAGGGGGAAGCCTTGTACAAACAGTTCCCTGCTTGGTCTGCAGAGGGCTACACAAGCTTCCTTTGACCCCTTTTATCCACACTCATTGGGTATTCAACCAGACGGTTCATTTGAGACCTTTTCAGAGGGTCCGGGGAGAACGGGGATCGCTGGTGTGAAATGGGAAACCAACCTGTTTGTCGCGCTCGGCTACATCGAATGCTAATGCCGCCCGCATCAATGGGCTTTTCTAACAGAGATGCCACCGAAGGACCAGGATCGCGGAGGCAGAGCCGCGCGACGAAAAACACACTGGCGGCACAGCAGGACGGCAAGGAGAGGACAGCGGCGGCCCACAGCCCAGCGCCTGCACCAGCCACCGCTTTTATTTCTGGTTACACTGATGGGAGGAATGAGGGGCGAGCTCCAACTGTTTTGTCCTGCACTGTTTTATACTCAACACCCCCCTCTTCCCCCCCTGCAGCCCTCTCACT
>OMLF01045421.1:32629-43386 GCA_900302615.1 Holocentrus rufus
CAGCCCTCTCACTCACTTTCTCTCTCTCTTTTTCTCTCCCCACTTATTCACAAGCAAGCCATTGGAAACCATCAGAGCTGGACAGAGAAACAACAGGCTTTGTAAATGAGTGTTAAATCAATACAGACAGGGAGCGGCCAAGGCAGTCGTAATAGGTGGCATTAATATACAATCAGGTGCACTGTAGGGGAGCATAATGCAACCGGCTCCCAATCAATCCCACTAGTGAAGATCTCACAGTGACAGGCAAAGTTTTTCAGAGATGATTAAAAAATGCAGGGCTTATAACCTCAGTGTTAAATGGTGGCCAACTGGGAATATCATGGGATATTTATGTGTGAAATTGCATTGTAAGAGGATGGAAAGTGGAAAGGAATTAAATAACCTGAGCCTTACGGGTGGTCCTAACAGCAGCATTGCAGGGAAACAAACAGGGAGATTGAATAATGGGGATAGCAGTGGGACTTGCTGAGGCCCTTTGGAGGGAGCGCTGCGCTGGTGCAATGCTTCCCATCTCTGCCAAGTGTAATGGGATTTCTTGGGTCTAAATGCACTTCACTCATTCCATGGAGCCAGTAGGAAGGTAAACTATTGATCTCCAAACAATTTAGCTGTCCAGGCCTGAGAGAGGAAACACAGGATGCCCCTAAATGTATAATGAGGCTTCCCAAGAGCTCGCCTTCCTCAGTATTCGCTCCACGTGCCAGGAGTCCTTCGCCTTTGGGCTGGCTCGGCGATTAGCCTTCTATCCATACACTTCTCACACATGAAGAAACCCTCCCCCAAAAGGCTAAGGGTCAGACAGCTATAGAGCCAGTGTGCCTCTCACCAAGGACATCTCTGATTAGTGTTAGAAATCCCTTTGCTCCCTTCAGTCTTTCATTATTCCCAACACACGGGCAACTGATGGAGACCTCATTATGACTCTGGTTTAGTATGCTATCACAGTAATAGGGCTGATCTGTCGAGCTTCAACAGCATCTATCATCACTGGGAGGCGGCGCACATTGGGCTGACAGGAACAAAATCCACAGCATGCCGATGACGGCGCGAGCAGCGGAGATTGTGG
Organism: Holocentrus rufus; assembly: GCA_900302615.1. NCBI lineage: Eukaryota > Metazoa > Chordata > Actinopteri > Holocentriformes > Holocentridae > Holocentrus > Holocentrus rufus. Next base: position 33,699 of record OMLF01045421.1, read on the forward strand.
CTGCGCTTAGGGGAACTTGCATTCAGAGTGAGTCTCCAGATGAAGTTGGGCTCCTGTCCTCCTGACATGCTCCAGCGCCATAGCAACAGGCTTGGCTCAAAGGGCCCCGAGAGTGGCTAAGCCCCAACGAGGAAGACGTTTGTGTATCTAATTGGACGGTCCCCCGCACCATCGGGCTTGTTCTCTGTCGCTGCAAGATAACAAGGCATGCTGCTGTACACATGTGTAAGCTTCCAGATTCCCACAATGACGACAGATTAATGAGGATTAGGCTCGATCCAAAATAATACAGCCCATTACGGAGAATATCAATCATAACTTTGTCTGAAGGACACAGAGGCAATCTAATCTTCAAAATGGTGTTAAATATTAGCTTGGATGTAAAGGGTGTCTTTATCAATTATCATATATCAACAGAGCAGATACAGATGTGTGGATAAGGCCGAGCCAAAAAGGAAAGTGGTAATTTTATGCCCAGACCCATAATCATCCACAGCATCAGCCTCTATGGCAGTTGGCCTCTAATTTATATGATTGGCTGGTAGTTACCCGCGTACAAAGTTTGGACCACTGTCGTTCAAGATAAAGTGGATTTATAACATGTTTTGTAAGACAGTGGCTGGAAGATGAATACCTCCAAACAGATGTGGTATTTACTGGTAAACAATTGAGCGAGTTTACTTTTCAACATTGCAATGCTGCGGCTGCAATCCCTGTGAATAAATCAAGCACACTTCGCTGATTCTCAAACTGTATGAAATTTAAAGCCATCTCTTGCGGGACCAAAATAGTATATATACTGTAGCCTGACTGCACATCTCCTCAACAACCCTGTAAACAATGCGTTTGACTGAATCTAGCTGGAAAACAGATGGTTCAAAAACTCCCATGTGAGAACTCAGTCCGCTGGGTGTAACACAAGATTTCTGCTCGGTGAAATACTAAACTAATACACAACGGGTAATCTGACACTTTGAGGAGCAGCTTAATTAAGACCTATTCACATTAAGATGCTTAAAATTGACTGCTTAATTAGAAAAAACTGTCCTCTGAACTTGTTAACCTTGCAATGCTGTCACTTTTACTTCTTATCATCATTAAAAAGTAACCTCTTTAGCCCCGGCTAACAACAACCAACGTGCAATTAGCTATTTGTTGAGCAAATAGGTCTCAATGCTTCTGATGAAGTTGAATGCATCTCAGCCAAGCCTGATAAGGTACGCACCGCTAATAAGCAAACAAACTATTAGCCGTGCTGACATTGTAATGGAGGAGGCACACAAAGTCAAATATGATCAGAGACAAAGAAAGAGGGTGATCATGAAATTAGCCGGCGAAGGGCATGCAAATGTAATCTATTTCTAAATTAAGGGCAGAAATCCCAAAAGATTAACTTTGTATTGTTAAGCCTAAAAATACATCAGAGAAAACCAAGGGACGAATCAGAGAAAAAGATTAAAATCTTGACAGATTTAACCTAGTTGTGGATTTTAACATAATGTGCTAAAATGTCACTAATATCATGTCTTAAAATGATCATTTTTAGCTATAACCTGACACACATATGTCCAAGAAATGACAAGTTTCATTCCAAAATGACACTTGACACCTACTGTTTCAAAATGACTGTTGGCATAAAAGAAATATAACTTTGAAGCACAACTTTTTGTGCTTATAAGTTATGATTTTAAAGGAATACTCCAACATTTTGGGCAGTATTCCCTTTTGCCGACTCACCCAGTTGTAAATACAAATGCACATAAATACACTGCGTAGATAAATCAGCTTCAGAGTTGCTGTAAAGTTTTTTTTTCCCACTTTGACGGAGCTAGTCTTTATGCTAACTGAACACAAAATGCTAACCATAGGAACCGAAGCAGTGGACATACAGAGGTGAAAATGGTATCAAACATCTTGTCTCATCCTGGGTAAGTCGGGAAAATGGTAAACTGCCCAAAACGTTGAAGTGTTCCTTTAAGGACAGAATGATCTGTTTTCTAATGAAGTTTTTTTTTCCCCGAAAATCAAGTTTAGCATTCTGGAATGAAACTCTTTAGTTGTTCCCAAAGGCTATTGACAAATACTTATCGCTGAACATGAAACTTCAACCCGCTTTGCGACACTTTCAGATCTGACATTCATCAATGTCATCTAATCGCCCCATGAGTGGCAGGAAGAGATACGGGGCAATTTCCAAACAGTACCTGGTTGTCTAATGCATATTATCTTAATGGAAAAGGAGTAATCTGATTTGGAATGAGACATCACTTTGGCAGATAGACAACCTGGAGGAACCATGTAAGGAAGCTCAGCATTTTATCAGCGAGCAAAATCACAGCGATAAAGACAAGGGGAACAGCTCAAATGTTCAATGACAAGGAAGCACGTTACATTATACCTTCAGGGAAGTTCGGATTTTGATGCTTTTACAACCAAGCCATTTCTTCAAAAGCTTTTCTAACTTGTCAGAAAATTATCTTTTTTTCCAGCTGCTTTAATGCTATAAATAGACTAAGCTGAACGTAAATCTATTTTCATCATCAGCACTACGCAGCATTTCTTTATATCTTTGAAGGGACACTCTGGTTAAGATCATAAATGATTTTTCTGTTCATTTTATTTCAAGCAGGTTGTATTGTATCATGAATGTAGAGACGGCAGACAGAATCATGAGCTACAGTGGAGCCGGATAAGTCACATACATGCACATGTGCACAGAAACAGTCACATACACACACGTGCACACAGATACTAGGTCAACTTCAACCCAATGTAGCTGAATAATTATCCATAGGGGGTCTGGGAAGTAAAAATAACTAGTTTCCAAAAGTGCCACGAGCAACTATTTGAGATGGAAATCATTAGACCCATGAAAGTTACCATGGCCCAAGAAACAGAACATATAGAAATATCGCAGGCAGCAAAGCTTTATTCAGTCAACCAATGTGGGTGATGAAAGAGGAAGTCCTATAGATATACTACATGCAAGGTACAGGTATGTGCTAGTGTTGGCACCAGCCTCTGTTAACATTAGAATTTAATAGATTCTTACCATTTTGTGGTAAGAGAGACTGGAAAATATGTGAGAGCCTTACAAAAATACAAAATACATGCAGATGAGGCTCACAGTCTAATGTGAAAATGTGGATGGGAATAAGGCTGGGTGAATCAAATATCTCAATTCTTTTGACTGAATACCTCAGTATCAATTGTGTGAAGATATTGTAGGGATGACGACTGGTGCTTTCATATTTACACACAAGAGTTTTGATAAACAGTCACATGATGACCAAGCAGGATTGGATTCATGTTTAACAGACATTACACCCATATGGCTGGAATGAAGTATGTAACTTTATGGTCATTTTGAGTGGAAACCCGTACTTACAACACATATATTTAGTGATTACTGTGTGCACAGCATAACTCAAACAGTTTTGATCTGATTGATCCCAAACTTGGAGGAAGAGTTAAGGGTCATGAAAGGAAGAACTGATTTGGCTTTGAGAAGAATCAGTCACGGGTCAAGGTCACAGGGTAAGGTCAAAGTTTCAATCCAATGCAAGGACATAGGGAATACGTATAATAACCATATCAGATATATCCCATATACTGTTAAACACTAAAGTCATATTTGACCTTTCTATCGGTTACATGACATTTCACCTTCAGTGACCTTGAAAGGTTGAACTGATAGAAAAATTTTACATGCATCATTAGTCCCAAATCATTTCACTGTCAAACATGCGGGGCGCGGGTGTTATACTCTTTTGACTGTAATCCAGTCTTTAAAACCAGGAAAAGACAACACTTACGCCATATCACAATATTATAAAATCCCAGACAAAATCTGGTCTCATATCATAATATTGTAATACTGATATATCCACCAGCCCTCGATGGGAATTAACAATTGGAGTACAAATGTGTACCATGCTAATTCATTTTTCTCCCTTACCCCTGCCTTTCCACATCGACTCCACAGGCTCACATGTCTGCAGAGAGGAGGGACGGGTCTGCAGGGGGAGAATCAGTGGCAGGCCTGGTGCATATAGTATGTAGACAGCCAGAGATGGCAGATGGAGACTGAGGCCCATTCTCCTCCACAGGCATGAACAGAGGAGAGGTTTGTCTCCAGGCAAACACTGAAGACGTCATGTCTCTGCCTCGCTGTCGTACCATTAGTGGATTTCTCTATTGATTGCCAGCGTGTAAACTGCTGAGCAATCGAAAGGGAGCATCAAGACGAGAGCATCGCATGTTTTGTCAGCAGGACGGGCACTTGTGCAGGCACTAAGTAGGGCTGCATCATTAAATGGGCGAACACACACACATGCGCATAAACAGGCTGTGTTCCCTTGCTACAGTATAGCCCATCCTAGTGTTTTCAGTTTGAAGAACAATGAAATAAACAGTGAAAGACTACAGGACATATTCCTTCCAGCGTGGTCGACGCTGCATTCAGTGTGACCAAACAAACACCGCCTTACAAACCGGCCCTGCTGCTGCTGCCAAATACCATCGCTGCCAATCAAGCCAGAGTCCTTTCACTATCACACATAAAAAGCCTATCTTTCTCTGCTCAGCTAATGCTTTGTCACTTTGCCCAAGGATGTCAGGGCTTGGAAGGACATCTGGAAACATATCTAATCTCCTAGAATGACTCTGAAATTACCTTAATCTCAGTCATATGGCAACCATCCAAGACTCAAGTTTGTCCTCAGAAATCACACTGCTTATGGATTAAGGCAGTAATTTTTTAGAGCGGGTGAGATGCTGTAATGCAGCACATAACAATGACACGGAAAACATTTCCTATTTGAAAAACAGGTTCAAACACAGGTTCAAATAATTTCAAAAAGTAGTGAACAAAGACTATTGTGAACGAGTGACAAACGAATACAAAACATTTGAGACACAAATGGTCCCTTATGCCTGCACAAATGTTCTCCATGTTGCATGCTGACTGTCTGACTCTGTTGTTAAGTGAAGTCCAGATGTGGTGGTTGAAGATGGCTCTGTTTTCTGCCTGCGGTGAGGTTAATCTGTCCATGTCAGTTTTTGACAGATGTGTGTGTGACTGAATTGCTTCAAACCAATGGAGAAGTAAGTGTGCGCTTATGCTGAGTCATTTGACTGTCACTTTTGACTGAGGCTGCATGGCTTGAAATGCATCATGCAACATAATCATGTCTTGCGGGGCAAAGGGTTATGTAAAACATTCCTTATATGGCCCAGAAAGCTGCTATGGCCCTACTGGCAAGGCGCTGACAATGAAAACCTCGCATGAAAAATACAAACTCCACGCAAGTTTTGTTTACAAAGTGGAGCAAGGGGATAAAAAAGCAAGCCGCTGCTCGCGCACAGTAAGTTAGCCTACTTCTGGTGCTCTGAGCAGAGTAAATTCAGTCACCTAGGATGGAGGAGGGAGTCTGTCCTCAGGGCGTACACAGGACAGCAGAGGATGCATTAGCAGCAGTCAAGCTTTACAGGATTCATAAAGCGCTCCACCTGACAGGAGGCCGAGGAATCCCTCTGACATTTTGTGACAGACTTAACGGCACTGATTCGGTCAGATCTGCCCTTGACAAAAAAAAAAAAAAAAAAAAAAAAGGAACAGCTATAATTTGTTTTCAGGAAACAAAGAAGCCAGTCAGATGTCATATTTCAATTTGAGTTGGAAAATCGTGATTGAATCATCAAGCACAGCAACAAGCCCATAAACCACAATGAAAAGTGATGTTGAAATAGTTGGAAAAGTAGCATCTGTTGCTGGGAGCTGAGCCCAAAGGAACACACTTAAGACAAGATTTAAGAAGTTTCCGGACACTAATACTATTGTGTAACATCAAACTGCATGCCCATCCTGGTTGGGTAGCCTAGTCTTAGGAAAAACAGCTGGTGTTTCTGTTGCACAATATGCTTATTGATGAGCTTATATGCATTGTGGCCAATAATACAGAGCAGGGGTATATAGACCTTTTCCATTTGATAAGATTTTATTGTACTACTTCCTATCTGAGAAGACATTGCGTGGCTATTTATAATTTACTACAAAATTATGACTGTAGTGTAGGTGGAGAGCAAACCACTGTGGGGGCAGACTCAAACCAATGAGAACCATCTTTATTCACTCTGCTGTGCAAACCAGTGATCATAGGAAAAAAATAAAACGCAATCCCTCGTTTTGATTTGGACCCTCTGTAAGCCTCGAAGGACCCCTGATGGTCCTCGGCCACACTTTGGGAACCACTAATCTTGGGAGCAACAGTATGCACAGTTTCTCCCCACAGAAGCCTAGTCTGGTGAGCCGGGACGCGCCCATGACACCTTCTGCCTGACATCTTAACGGAATAAGGTGTATTCCTCACCCTGTGATGGGCCGTATTTCACTGAGCATTACGGCTCCACCGCCTAGGAAAAAAGACAAAGCCGAACCGTAGCCCATATGGGCCACTGGTGGCACCGAGACAAGGAAATGCATTTTAATTCCAATAGATGAAAGTAATTTACAGTCGTCGGGTGCTTCCTAATCTCTCAGGATATAAAGAACAGCAGCGTTTAGCAGTTTGAATCATCAGCTGTGTACGCGGGGCAATTAGGTTTTAGCCTCTGGCGTGGTCTAATACTGAATATTATAACCTAGTACTGAGACTTCCCTGAAACATATCTCATCGCACATGTGCAATACAGCGCTTTAAGATATTACAGCACCCTCAACACCTGCTCAGTGCATCGGCTATGATTTTTTTTTTTTTTTTTTTTTTTTTTTTGGTTAAGTGCATGCCAGAATGTCCGGCAGATCATGGAACAGCATCATCCCCTCCCGTCATGACACACATTGCACATACTGTATCTGCCTATACCTGTCACCGCGACGATTAAAGCGAAAATGCCGAGTCCATATCGTTAACAATTCTGCATTGCGGAAGGCTGCATATGCTCCATCCCATCAGTGCATCCCACTTCGCCTGTTGTAAACAACACTGATTTCCGAGCTGTCAAAATGCTGCGCCCGGCTTCTCTGCAAATAAACGCTCAAGTCCGGCAGCATCCGCCCAGTGCTCCCCGTGTCCTTACCTCCAGTAGCGGACAAATCCGTCCGTCCGTGTGTCCTTCACGATGCTCGCACCTGCTCAGCACCGCATCGCCGGGCGCTCAAGAGCGGGGAAAGAAACTGACAGCTCTGTGGTCCTGTCCCCTTGAATATTGGATGGAGAGGTTATGACTGTCAACTTAAGGGGGCGCTAAACCTGCTTGTTCCGCAGGGCCATTACAGCACTGGCTCCCAAAGTGGTCCATTAGGGGTTCCCCAGCAAATGAGGTTTAGCTGTTTTATTCATTTCCTGGTGAGAGAATGACATAGGAGCGTCTATTTTAATAAGCGGCTTCACTCCTCCAATATACTCTCCCACCTACACGCTATCTGGTTCTGTGCCAAATCATATCTAACAGCCAAAATCTCATTTGAAGAGGGAGTTTATGGAATGGAAAATGAAAAAGTCTGGGAACTCATGCAATAGAGCGTCTATCCCTGCAGAACATGCATCCATATGATATCTCTCCTACATATCTGCATCATTTTATTGTTTTTCCTGATACTACCTTGATTAAGCAGCTTAAGTGTGTTGCTGTAGTGGCATATGGTACCAGAGTAAGGAACGTGTGTAAAGTTTCCAGAGGATCCACAGGATTTGAGACCATATTCCTCCATGCCCTATGGTAAATTGGCACTGGTGAGGGCGACCGTATCCTGCATCCAGACTGTCAGCCCGGTAATCAATCAGGCAGAGACCAAGAGGGCACCTCTACTAATTACAACGCCTTGCCCGTGTGTCAGTCCAAACATGAGCCCATCTCATTCCCCTGGGATTAGATCTGAATCTTGGATGTAAACACCACACAGCAAATAATAATCTGCTCTGGCGGCGGCCCATAAATAATGCAGGAATCTTTGAGAGCGCAGGGTGGAATTAATTGAAGGACTTAGCCCCCTTGGTTGAATTTGGAAGAGCACATCAAAGAAGTTTTTATGTGGCCAGAAACTTACATTTCAGGAAGGTTGCAGCTCTCTAACAAGTCTAGTCTTGGTGTTTTGTCCCTTGAGGCGGTTATTCAGAGTTTCCATCAAAATACCATTGTTGCTTTTGAGATGAGAACTGTTGTTCGTGGTTTTGTACACAAGAAAAAAGATACTCTCTCTCCAGCCCACAGGGATGTACCAGAAAAACATGTCAATCCACAAGAAAACACCCAAGCCAAAAGGATTCAGTAACATTGAGGAAATCCCTAACATCCTAACAGAGAGACATAATGCTCAGACTCAAGACAAAGATACGAGGCCCAAAAGGATATTTTATGTGCTAGTAATCCAAGATCTAGGTGTATTCAATCTCTGACAAACACTTTTGTTCCTCTTAGAACATGGCAGTGCAAATAGAGATGGATCTTGCTGGTGAATGACATTGTTACAAACGCCAGTCTCCTGGGTGGGTAAGAGGAACAGCAAACACCCTGCTGTCTGGATGAAAGAATAGGTGGTTGTCATCTATCTGCCTGGCAGCCCCATCATGTAGGGGAGGACGGGGGGGCGGAGGAGGAGGAGGAAGAGGGGGAGGAGGGCAAATGTGATTTAGCCCCACTGATCCCCATTGGGACTCATGCAAAGGTGCCCCCCTCCCCCAGTTCAAATCCACATGGGACATAGCGGGGAGCGTCGGGAATACAAATTGGGGTGAGGAGGGGGTTATAATCCCAGTGCTATCGTCATGATGACATAGGGGGGAGAGGGGGGGTGCAGAGGGTGATAATGTCAGATCAATAGAACAAAGCACTCTCACTTTATGTGGCATCTAGCACACTGGTATTTGCCATCGTATCAGCTCACCGTCCCGCAGGGAAATGGCCTCCTCAGGCTGATAGAAACAGTGGTGGAGAAATGATACCCTTGTATTGGAAGGGGCAATTTCACCTTCATGGAGTAGGGGTTTCCAATTTCAGGCGAAAGGCCCCCACCATCCCAACCAGTCAGACTCAAACGGAACGGTCCTGACAGATGTGTGTGTGTTTGTATGTGTGTGCGTGCGTGTGTGTGCGCACGTGTGCTGGCAAACCATTCGTCAGCCATATGGAAATGTCACAGAGTAATCATAAACAATTATCCTCCCCAGCTCTCACACAGGCAGAAAAGGGTAAATTTACATAAAGACACAAAGGGTCTGCCACTTACATCTAAAGAACAGACGCCCTGAAGCTTAGTACACACTTAAAAATACCAGGAACTACATGATGGTGTTTTTCTAATTTCTAATACCTGCATGTAATATCCTTTTTTTCTACATAACACTTCACAGGGAAGCTTGTTGACACTGAGCATCACTGTCCTTCACATGAGCATCTGGCATGCAAATGTTCTGCTTTAGAGCCCCCGGATTGATCAGAGACAGGACATCACAAAGGCATCGTGTCATTATCCTGCTCGCCATTGAAAACAGACTGGAGGTAGACATAAAGCCAAGGATGCAAACCGTTCAAACCAGGCGGCCCGTCCAGCCGTAAATCCAGGCGCTGGACAGAAAGGAGGCGAGAATGGCTAATGGATGGTGTGGCAGGCAGACATACTGCCGACACAGAATGAATCCTCTGAGAATTGGATGAGCGATGGGGAGATGGAGGGGAGGGGGCGGCT
>OMLF01045428.1:2617-13032 GCA_900302615.1 Holocentrus rufus
AAAGGAGGTGATGCACGATGATGTCACACACCCCGGCTCCCCGGCTGTTTTTGGATGAGGGTACGGAGCGAGGACTGGTGGGAGTGTGTGGTCTGGAGGGAGTTTCAGTGTAGAGGGGAGAGAGAACTTTAGGACGCCCCGAAGCCCTTTCATGAAGTTGTTACCATCCCTTATCCTGTGCTGCAGAATCACAACTTACAATTCCATGTATCTGTTTTCCAAGAGTATGGTGCTACTCAGTTTAAGTGTGTGGTGGCTTGGCAGTTAAGAAATTCACACCCAATCCCCTAAATTATAGGCTGCATTGGAAACCCACGTACCTGTCCTGGTGCCTTCAGATGGCTGCAGGGATTTCGGCCTTCATACAACTTAGAATCAGCTATGACACCTTGACACATTCTGTATTGTGCATTGGGCTTAATCAGTATTAGTCTTTTTTTTTTTTAGTCTGATATGATATTAAATCACATTTGTAATGTAAAACATTCAACACTGCTTCTGATTTTATAACATTATGTCTAATAACTTTTCCACAAGTTGCACACGTTAGCATTCTGTTGCTAGGTTGTTTAACTTTAGAGCCTCATTTAACTTTATGTGCTGAATTGTTGGTCAATGTTTTTAAAATACAAAGAAAGAACATGAACACATTGTGATTGTAAATCTAAACCCAAACTAGTGGATGCACATTGTCTGCACCGGATACTGGTTGTGATATTCATGGACAGGATATCAAGGTACAACCTGTTGGGTTAGTGTGGCATCTCTGCTGTTAGCAAATGACATTGTCTTCTTGGAGCAGTGAGTGTGATGTGCCTGGGTTGAGGCTCAGCACCTCCATTTTTATCTTCTCCCCCAGAAAAAGGCGGCTTTTTGTATTCAAGTGAACAGCTGCCCTGAGGACAGGAGTCTCTGTGTCTCGGCGTCTTAAACGGATCATGAGATTGACAGGCAGTTAGCTGCAGAGGCTGCACTAACACAGAGAGCTGAGTCACAAAGCCCTCACTGCTAAATCTTGTTCCAGCTCCTCCTGTGGTTTAAAGCTTGACCAAACTGATGGGAGCACAGCTGAAATGAGGCTCCTCCACAGGGGGGCCGGGTTAACTCTGTGTGACAGGGTGAGGAGCTCAACATCCTGAGAGAGACTGCTTCTCCTCCACTTTGAGAAGAATCAGCTGAGGTGGTTCAGAAATGTCCCATGGGTGCCCTTGTGGGAGCACACAGGGCACAACCAACGTTTTGGAGGATACTGAAAATAAGAATCACTCAATACACCCAAATGTGTGTTGACAAAGAGTCTGTTTTCAGCTGACAGAAGCTCTGCATCTCCACAGCTGGCCTGCACTGTGATGGCTGGGCTTCTCCACTTCCTGGTTGTGGCCAGTTTTGTTTGGATGCTGCTGGAGGCTCTGCAGCTCCACCTGCTGGTCCGGAGGCTCTCCAAGGTGCAGGTCATCCAGAGGGACGGCCTCCCCAAGCCATTTCTCTACCTGACTGGATACGGCGTTCCTTTTGTGATTGTGGGCGTTTCTGCCCTGGTGTATTCTGATGGTTATGGCGCCACTGAGTCGAAGGTGTGAGTAGGACAAACAAGGCACATGTACTGAATTAACATGCAGTTCATTAACATGCAAATAGGTTGATTGTTTTTTGTTTGTGTTGCAGGTGCTGGCTTTCAACAAAACGCAGCTTCAACTGGGCTTTAACAGGACCGGTGATTGTTATTCTTTCAGTAAGTCTATCTAATCTATCTATGGTCAAGGTAAATACTGCCACATAAACACTCTATTGCTAAATTGCATTGGTAGATAAACTATAAACCATAATGTCATCCATACCTTGATACAACCGTGCACGCAAACAAAGATGCGCACCGGATGATGAAAAATTGAATGACATCAGATAAACTGAATGAAAAAACAATTAATGCTGTGTTTATTTCAACTCAGCAAAATGAAATGAATGGTCTTCACCAGCTAGTCAAAGCAATTTGATGTGTAATTAGTTAATGCTAGCATTGGAAATGCACTGATATTTACCTGATGTGTCCTATTTTCTATAGCTAAGCCTGACAGAAGCAAATACTGCTGTATATAATTTTGGTATTTACACTGAAGGAAAATACTGAGCTTCTTCCTTTTGCTAGCATCTATTTTTCCTGAGTTGATGCTGTGAACGCAAGTTTGTGACACGTTGGAAATGTGCACATTGGAAATTCTGAGTATATAGCCCAAGGATATTCAATAGCATTAGCTCAAGGTCGGCTACTAGCCAAACCAAATAACCATCCTGGTAAATACTGCCACTGCATAAACTAAAAACCAACTGTGCACATGAGCAAGGACGCACACCGAATGAAAAAGAAAAAAAAAAATTAACTGATATAGCTCAGTTTCTCCAGTTAGCGCCTGCCTGCAGCTAACTTACTGACTGATAAACAGTGATAACTCAAGCTAGGCTACTAGCTAAACCGTGATACGGTTGCTGTAAATATTGCCGCTACATAAACTATAAACCATAATGTCATCCAAACCTTTAAACATATGACCATGAACAGAAATTCAATGCTCAAAACAAATTGATTAAATTTATTCTCAATCATCTTGTACCTCTTTATATCTTAATATGTGAGTTGTGTGACTGTGACCTGAAAGCTAAAAATTGCTTAGCTCTGAAACTACTGTATGGATCTGTTGAGTGTTCAGCTTATCAAAGGCCTTTTTCCAGAAGCACAATGTGGTCAGCTAAAAGATATGACAATGATATTCAAACAGCATGAAGCAAATCTTGTGCATCCGACTGATTCAGGGCTTCAGTTGTTTTTCAGTGGGGTGTTTGGGTCTGGTTCAGTTCCTCTTCATTCTCAGTGTCTCTCTCCTTTAAGCTTAACTGGATCCTGTTCTGTGCTACTTTATGGAGTCTGAGACCAACACTGGCCAACATGAAGAGTGATATCTCTCAATCCAAAGACACAAGGTGTGTTTGTGTGTACATAGTTACATAGATTAATACATAGATTACATAGATGATTTTTTATGGCAAGAAGTAAAATTTACAGTGTGAAAATCTACTTATGTAAAAAGTAACTTGTGTACTGAGAGTAAAAGTTGCTAATTACTTAAAAAGAACAATATTGCATGTGATCTTTCCCATGCGATGCAGACCAGAGGACAGTTAGAATTGTTTCCAGTGCTAATAATGATGATAATAGTGATGTCAGTGTCACCTTTTTACTGGATGGAAAGATTTTAAAAGTGATGCATTCTTGCAAAAAGCCAATAAGTATTTTTGTTTACAGGCTGATTATATTCAAAATCCTGGCCCAGTTTGTGGTCCTGGGCTGTACCTGGATCCTGGGCCTGTACCAGACCAACCTCTTCTTTCAGTTCCTCTTCATCGTTCTCAATTCACAACAGGGAACCGTCCTCTTTATCATACACTGTCTGCTCAACAAGGAGGTAGACTGTTCATCTACATCACCCCATTTTTCTTCATCTTGCTCCCTGACAATCTGACATATGAGATATCACAACTATCACAACTAATCTACTACTTCTTCTACTAGTACTATTACTATTATTACTACTCATAGTACTACTGTAGGGATATATCCAACTTCTAATGAATTATGTATAATTGTGGTGGTGTGTTATGCAGATGGAGTGTCATTATGCATGAAAGATGTTCTGAACTGATAGTAATTTGTGTGTGTGTGTGTGTGTGTGTGTGTGTGTGTGTGTTAGGTTCGAATGGAGTACATGAAATGGTTGACCTGCTCTTTCAGCAAACACAGAGCTGAAGGATCTGTGGTGAGTCCCTCTCTGTGGATAAATACTCGTGTATAAACGTGCAGAAGGATACAGCTGAACTCTGAAGTGCAGAAAAGACTGATGACAAAAATACTTTGCTAATTCAAGGCTGATTCTTTCACCTTTACGAAAATTACAAATAAAAATGTGCTGGTTGCTCTTATCTTTCACACAGAGGGTCTGTGTTTGACCCATCATGAGAAATATTTAAACATTGATGTCAGAATTATAAACAATAAGAATTTGAATATGTATTTCAGAGAGATGCACCGTCAGTCTCTGAGGACTTGGACAAAGCTGAAGAACAAACAGACAACGGAGGGAAGGAAGACAGACAAGAGAGATGAAGTGGAACAACAAACGACAGATGAGACAGGAGAGATAATCATGATCCATATTTCCTTATTCATTCATTAATTCCAGTTGTAGTGCCGCAACGTCCGACTGCAGGGCAAAAGAGTTCAGACCCCTTAACATTTTTCACTTTTTGTTCAGCCTTTCTTAGCCGGTACCTACATGTCCTTGAGATGTATTTAGTTATTACTTTTTATTTTACATTAAATTAAGCCAAATGAAAATACACTAAATGCCATGTCAATACTATTATTAATACCATTTTTTGTGAATTTCATATTTCCAAGGATATATTCATTTTTGATCCTGTGACAGCTCACATTTGTCTTTATCTTATTCTTTGTCTTATTATCCCAGAATAAAAACGTGCACACCATGGCTACGTTTTGACTTTTTAAATTACAATTAAACCGAGCATCTTCATGCAAATGAATGAAATGAAGTTCTGTAGACACCAACTACAACCCCTCTTGGTCACTTCACACAGACCAGTTGTTCCTCTCTGTCTTTTATTTGTATTGTATTTACATGTGGGCCGGGACGCACTCGGGTGTGTCCAGCTTTACGAGGCAAATTGGACAAAGAGACATTCTCATTTCCATTGTATGGATTTACTTTGCATTTAGCTGATGTTGTAGTTCAGAGAGGCTTATGTTGTGTGAAAGAGACAATTTTAATCACCTTACTGCTGTCATAAACTTTTGGTAATCTTGTCAGTTTGGCATTTGACTTGTTTTTAAATATCTGTCTTGATCCCAAAGAAGAATCTGGGCTGAAGTCAATTTAGAGACAGAGACGCTGTAACTGTGCTGCTCTGCAAGTAGAGGAACGCTGTGTACTGGAAAAGTGAAAAGTAATGTTGTGATGTGTTGCAATATTAATACTTGTTAAGTCTGACTAACATACAGACTTAATTCATTTTCTTCATCATTCTCTATAATAGCCATCTTTAATATATGATTAATTTATCATCATTTGATAATTAACAGTTTTTTAGACATTTGTACAACACTATAAATAATCTAATTTGAACAGTAGAAATGCAATAGAATGAAACATTTATCATTTATGTATTATGAGAGATAACAGTGGCTTTCTGATAACATCTGGTTCATTTATTAATAGTTTGTCATCATCTTGTTAAAAAAACAACAACAACAAAGAAACGAATCTACGTTAAGTACTGGTTAATCATAAATATAAAGCCTTTAGTTAGCCACATAGCCTTAAGTTGTGACTAATTACCAAAAGGATAATAAATAATTTATAAAACACCAAACTGACATGATGCATACTGTACAGCAAATGATTAATAGGTTGTTTGTAAGACATCAACACACTGTTTTGACCCCCATGTTATTAAACAGTTTTCAAGATGAATAATTATGAGGCATTAGTTCTGTGTTAATAACTAACTATGTGTGTGTGTCCACATGAAAGATGTGTTTTGGGAGCCTTGGCTCTTTTCTCGTCTTGTCTTCCATCACAAGTCGGTGGATTTGCATTACTTTTTGCATTTTGTGCCAAACCCTCTAAAAACAATTTTTGAGTGCCATGCAAATTTCCAAGATGTGTACCTTGGACAGTGAAGAATGATGTTGTGCAGAGTTGGAGAGGAAGCTGTCGTGATGAATTGCTGTGGCCTGTCTCTTCTCCTGGGTGAGTGGATTCATGGTTTCTAGCTGCTGGTGTGTGAGAACCTCCAAACAAACGAACTGAGAGACTCAGCAGAGACAGAAGTCAAATTAATTCAAAATGTATCGCAAAATGTATTGTTATTTTTAATATTATCATCAGCTATTTATGTGAGGACAAACAGCAAAATATGTTTAGCTGAGCATCTTGTTTATTCTCCAAAGAGATTAAACACAAAGGCAAATAAAAATATCATGAGGTTATGATTCATCCTTTGAGATTTATTTATTTATTTATTTATAGTGACTGCCTTGAGTTTGAGGTGCAGACAGAATAACCTGGGCTGTGTTTTACAAATTTTATATATCTCTACATTTGAATAATTGAATGAAAAAATCTGTTTTCTTGTGACATTTTGAGAGGTTTAAAATTATGTCATGAAAACTATGAATCAAAACTGCAGATTGTTTAATCACTGACAGTTTGTAAGATATTCTCACGCTCTGTGCCTCTGTTCTTCTCAGGTTTACTCTTCCGCTTTGCCAAGTGTGATTTTCCAGCTGGTATGGATGAAGTTCACTTGTCAGATGTTACAAAAAGCTTGAAAATTGTCTGACCGCCGTCTTGGTTCATTGTTTCTGACATGATTGTTCCACGCAGGTTCTTGTGATGGCTACACCAACTTAACTGACTCATGGCGTAACCGAGGCTTTAAATCCACCTCCTTCCCAGGCTACCCCAAAAGTGACGGGCATCTTGTTGGCAAATGGTGGCGCTTCACAGGAATTGGTGGAGACAGAATTTCTACAGGCTGTACCACGAACGGCGTCGGTGGCACGATGTACACCATTCGTTTTCCATTTACACATCCAACCAAAGAGTCTGCGACGGCATCAAGTGGGACTGCATATGGAAATGTTGTCAGCTGCAGTCGGTATAGTTTTATAGTGATGGTGGCCCTCTGTCCTGGAGGATTCTACGTGTATAAACCTTTAAGTCACCCATACAGCCGTTTGGGCTATGTGATCTGTGAGTATCGAATCACTGTCGTCCTCTGCCTTGGATTTCATTCACGTTAACTTTGACTGAACCCTGTGACCTTTGACCTTTGACTTATTCTTCTCAAAATCAATTCAGTTCTTCCTTTCCTGACCCTTAACACTTCCACCAAGTTTGGTGCAAACTGTTTGAGTCATGCTGTATGCACACACACACACACACACACTACACCCACTAACGCGTGTGCATGTGTAACATACAAAAAGAAAAAAAAAAGGATGTTTTAACACTCATTTATTGGTTGTTACTGAAATCGTCCGTGCATTTGCAGAAAGGTAACTGGCCCTTTTCCTTGTCTTTGCCTCACAAGCGATTGCACCATTTTCTGTGCAGCAATTTGAAAAATGTCACGAGCCAAATCACATTAAGTGTGGCTGGGCTGTAAGCCTTTTACATGAGAGGTGAAAAAAACGTGTCTGTTTCATGCTGTTGTCAGATTGTGGCTTCGAGGTGGAGAAACACATCATTCATGCTGTGAGATGACGCTCATTTTATCTTCATTCAGATCATCACGTTTGTAAACCAGACTCATGTGGACCGCTCGCTCGGTGCGGCAGTAACGGAGGTTGTAGTTGTATCTCTGGGTATGAAATTCCTGCGACACACAGACCCACACCAGAGTCATACGGCTGCACTGGTGAGCACAAATGTAACATCTGAACTGTAAATCAATCACAATGTGAACTGTCATTTGTTTGGTCCTTTTTTAAAAATCGTGTGTGTATCGTCTCCTGGCAGACATAGATGAGTGTCAGAGGACTGCTGGGATCTGTGGTTCTCACTCCACCTGCACCAACACAGTGGGAGCTCACAACTGTTCCTGTCTGGAGGGATTCGAACCAACAGACCCAGAATCCCCAGCTGGAGGGTCCAACCCATGCACAGGTAGCATCTGAACATCTCCCCTCTGTGTTGGTGCTGGGCAGTTCAAGTCTTTTTGATGTACATCGAAATGAATTGAGTGTTTTTCAAGTTTTTCTTCAGATTGAGCGATGAATCTTTATAACTTCCAGTGAGAGCTGAGAGAACCAGGATGTCCCCCTGCAGACCTGCTGTGTCTCCAGCTCCAGAAGGATTTGTTCAAAATGTTTTATTCAGTCTGTGTGTCGGTCAGTCTGCTGGTTCCCAGACTGGCCCACTGGCTGACTCAACTGTTGTGTCTTACAGATATTGATGAGTGTCTTGACAACGTCTGTGGTGACGATGGGACGTGTGATAACAACCCAGGAGGTTACACCTGTACCTGCAATGACGGCTACCGGCTTGTACCTGATGCAGCTTCTGTTTGCCAAGGTCTGTGAGTCCTGACAGGCTGTGACCGGCTGGTCAAACAGCCAGGAGCTCCACAGCTCTGTTTTGATCTTGTCTCTGCATTAATGAAGTGCTGATGGTCCTGATGAGGAGCCCAAAGTACCCGGTTCTTTAATATTTGAGGTTTTTTTTTTCCATTCATATCATACAAATCATTGATTTTAGCAAAATATCATGAATTTTATTTTTTATGGCTCATGTTTTATTTTTTATCAAAATAATTACATGATACACAATTAATCACATGTATCAATATTTGCTCAGAAAATCCCCCAAATGAAGATATTTCAGCTCAAAAACATTATTGTGGCACATGAAGCACTGAATAGAAATAGTAAAAGACAGCATTAGAAATCAATAAAATGTTTTATTTCCAAATCTTCAGACAGTTTTCAGTCTTTTTTCATTGAACATAACTTTCACTCAGCCTAAATTATGGCCACAACAGTTTTTTTTTTTTTCAAGTATTTAACATACAGTTTACTTTTTATTTAAGGGCCAGTTTGTCAGAGCATCTGAATGTCTCTTATAACGGCTGATGTGGCAAAATGCAACAGTTGGGTTATTTGGCAACATGAACAGAACATAATATATGCATTAATTTGCATTATTTTTTTAAACATGTTATTTTTATAATTAAATTAATGCATTCATTTGACAGTCCCAGTTTCAGGAGAACACTGTCTGTTCACACTTCACTGTCCCTTCCTCAGATATCGATGAGTGTTTCAACTCAACCATCTGTGGTCCTGAGTCTGTCTGCACCAACACACCTGGATCTCACACCTGTGCATGTGAGGACGGGTTCAGACCAGTCGAACCAGACCAACAGCCCAGCGAGGACAACGTCTGTCAAGGTATTTGCACAAAGCCAAGTCTGAGACCTGGAGGGCTGCGATGCATGTGTTACCTGTAGACTTTTGCAGGACAGGAAAAAAGATAAGATAAGATAAGCAGCTACGAACATGCAACACCGTGTTCTTGGTGAGAGGAGGGGCCTGAGTCAGCATATGTGATATGTTTCATATCTCCATGTTTGGACAGTCGCTAAAGCTTTTGTCTGTCTTGGCTCATTCAAAATAGTGACTGATGTTTGATTTCTTTTGTGAGTGATTTGAACCCGACGCCTGAAACTGAAAATTTATTCCACCCTTCATCTGAAGGGCTGCAGCATGACGTGTCTAATACTAATTATTATGTGGTCATTATCAGTGAATACAGTAGAATTGAGTCTCCTTAAGCATGCATCATGTATTTGGGCAGATATTGATGAGTGTGTGGAAGATGTTACCATCTGTGGTCCTGATGCCAACTGTACCAACACAATCGGGGCTCACATCTGTACCTGTAACACCGGCTACCGGCTGAACAACCCAGACGTAATCGCCAGCTATTCAAACCCATGCACAGGTTTGTGCACTTCTTCAACATGTGTGTAACCTGTTGTTGGTGTCCAAAGGAGCTGTCCTGTGTAAACGAACATTCTCTCCTCCACAGATATAGATGAGTGCAGTGAGACTCCAGGTCTGTGTGGCCGAAAAACTGTGTGCACTAATGCACCAGGGACTTTCTACTGTTCCTGTCCTGATGGGTTCTTCCCTTCAACTGGAATCCTGTGGGAGCTGGGAGTCTCATTTTGCCAAAGTGAGCACAGTCACAAGACACTAAATTTAGGATGTTAACGCACATGCTACATATACTGTCCTGATATCTTTGTTCTTCACTGATCCAACAGGTCTTCAGGACATTCTAGATGCAATAAAACCTGCAGAGGTGAGTATTTCTTGTATTTCAAATTTGAAGAGACTGTTTTATTTGCCAAGCAGTATGTGGTAAATAATGTTACTATTGTCAAATTAAACATTGGCAGTAGTGTCACCTCTGTGTGTTCAATCTGTAGTATGCAACAGTGATTTTGACAATGACACAATGACACAGACATGTCAGACTATTAGTGTGCAATGTAGAAGTGCAAACAAATATGGGATATACAAATGTGAAAGTATTATCATTCTACTTTTAGCACAGTGATAATACAATATGATCACAGATCTTATTTGCCAAATATTGTATCCTGCAAGCTACAATCCAGAGTTATGTTGAAGATGAGTTTGTTTATTTGTCGCAGGGCCAGACGAAAGAGAGAGCTTTCCTCGGCCATATGGACCAACAACTGAAAGACAACGCAGGCATCATGTTACCAGAAGCGGTCAGATGGAAAAACTCTGATTTAACCTACAATCTTTA
>OMLF01045446.1:7195-20405 GCA_900302615.1 Holocentrus rufus
GGGGGGGGGGGGGGGAGGGGGGGGGGGTCCAATTTTGATGCAAGGGATGATGCAGCTCAAAAGGTGTCTGCTTTGTTATGGGGACGACGTGGTTACTTTGTTATTTTATGTGCATCTAACAACAACCAAGGGCCTATGAACGTCAGTCAAAATGGCACTGTAGTGTTTAAAAATACACGTTCGTCAATGAAAAAAATCTGACATTTTATTAAGTTTTGAGCTGACATTTTGGGGATACCAGCTTTTCAACCAGGAGTAGTTATATGAACACACACAAACACACACACACACACATTTTACCCTGAGACCCAGTTACCAAGGCAAACATAAGCCTCTCTCACCCCAGCAGACTCTTGCAGACGTCCGACACCAAACCAAATGAGTGCTGGATGGCGTCCCGGTGGCCAATTAGCAGCAGATACACATCTCAGCTTGGATAAGACCCTCGTTGCTTCATGCATCATTACCAAGTTCGAGAGGTTTAGAGGCCAAGAGTTGAGCTGTAGTCAGTCAGTAGAGGCTTTCCACCCTCTCTGCTGTTTACTTCTTCTCCAAAACTTTGTGGTCCTGGAAGTTGCCATGGATAACAAAATAGCAAAATACAAGTGACTGATAATTGGACAGCAGGTGGGCTTCAATCCCCACCACTAACACTCTATTCCAAAGATGGGCACTGGAAGCAAGCTAATATTAGTTACATCCTTTTATATAATGCAGTGAACATTGCTAGCAAATGCGTATATTTATTAAAGTCTGTTGGATAGAGACGATTAAATTGCTTCCACGTGTGCTTATCAGCTATTTAGGTGAATGCCTGCTCTGTGAATGTATAGTCAGGATCCACACAGATGATGCCATTGCTTTGTGTCTCCACCTGTGCAGCATATGATTTTACATCATAAAGGCAGTTGACAGGAAGATACCGTAAGAGGACAGGGTTGTTTTAAGTAATTTCCCCGAGCAAAGATATTGCCATGGAAAATACTTACCTCCACAGCTTTGATAGCACTCCAAAGCCATATCTGCTATCTTTTACTCTCTCCTCTCCTCATTGCATTGTTTTATGATCTGAGCTGAGAGAGCAGAGAGAGGCTGAGGAGAGGTGGAGTAGCAGGAAACACACTGAACACATTACTAAAAAGTTTCTGTTTCTGAGGGAACACAATGGATATATGCTTTAAAAGTTAAAAATACTTGCTGAAGCTGTGACTGGGGCTTTAACAGGGTTGGACTAATGTGTCAGTCTGCTAATATATCAAGCCAATATGGGCCTTTCATTAAAATTCAATTATTGGTCAGTCAGTGTCATCCACCTCTGATGTGATAGATATGATGGAGTTTGATTGATTACATACTGTATATATTGTAGACCTGATCAATACTGCACTGGCTGTCTATGGAAAGCTATTAACCTGAAATCATTCTAATGTGTCAAATCCTCACAAGCATTACAAAGTATTATAATTATTCTTGGTTTCAGTGGAGAATTTTAATGCTCAATCCTGTAACTGCTGTCTCAGAGGATTTTTCTACCCTGCTAAAAATAACATTTCAGGGGACACACTGAATACTTGCAGTGTTTTTAAAATTCATGGCATGAAAATGGTCAAATTTAAAGATTATGAATATCAGCAGAAAATACTGATTATTGGCAGCCTCAGTTCAAATGCATAAATATCTGTTTTGTCTTTGAGTATATAAGTAAAGGAGATAATAAAGGAGATATGCTCACAGAATGTTTGTAAGTCCATGGTAGATGTGCTACTTAAAAGAGCATCATGACAAATGCAAGTAAACCTCTTCCCAAGGGGCTCAAGTCGATTAAAAGATAACTTTACAACAGAAAAAAATTGATGAAAATTTCTCATTATTGCTCTGGAATTGCAGTGGAATATTTTTTATATATTGATGTAGAAATATCGTAATTTACCAAACAAGTAATACCAAAGGCATCACATGACAGACCAGAGACTGAAATTAAATGTCTTTAAATATCCGCACGGCCATGAGTCTGTACATTAGAACATTGACAAGAACATTTCCTTATTTTCAATTTCAGATAACATGAACCATAGCCAATATTAACAGACCCCAAAGAACAATAGTAACTTACACATTTTTTTCAAACATTCAGAACGTCAGTTATGTAAAAACAGAATTCACCTTTTGCAGAATTTGGAGTAAAATTGTAAAATTGTAGAATTCACTTACAGATGGATGGACACATAGCTCGTGAAATAGTTATAGTCGTAGTTTATTGTTGTACTTAAATGCCATGAAAGACTTGCACTCAGGCCACTCTCATGGACAACAACAACAACAACAATACAGGGGAATAAAAAGATTTTAAAAAAGCAGAACCTACCTATACCTACACATGATCCCTATATACATAAAATACCTATGTTGACCTGGTATAAGGACATATTTATAGATTTACACACTGATATACACATGTGCACACATAAAAAAAAAAAAAAAAACTACCAAACCAAAAACTGCACTATGTGTAATCAAACATGGTGCCGTCTTGGAGACACGCTTAGTGGAAAATGTTGACTACTTTAAGACCCCCCCTGTCTGGAGCCCTGTTTGGTATTATTACTGTCAATAGTTTCCACCTTGTCTGGCGGTTTATCTCTGATTGGAAATCCAGTAAGCTTGGTGGAAACAGCAAAGTGCCAGCTCACTGTGGACAGCAGTGGTATGAGGTCTGATCCACCAAACATTCCACATCGATTGATCATCAATAAGCTGACATTTATAGTGCATGACGTTCAGAGGTAAATGAACTAGCATGAGTCAACAGAAAGTTCCCAGTTGATGTTATGTAATTCCTGAGTTATGTAGAGACCCAGCTGATCTGTGGGTTCTGGCTGTGGCTCTGTTCTCAATTTTCAGATGAGACAGATCCTGGGAAATATGAGTCATTTCTGGAAAGATTTTCGCATGGACTGAAGTGAACCAACTCTAGATATTTGTGTTTTGACTCATTCATCAATCAGAAGAAAAACAAAAAGCAGCAATCTGTGGGTTTTCCCACACTGACAGCTGGGTGGATCTGTGATATTTTCAAGTATATTTCTTCTTTGAGCAAACCTTGTCCTGAATGTGCTATAGGACTATGACAGCATGATAGAATCTGTGTAGACTGATTCGTCTTCTTGTTTTGTGACTAACGTTCCTTTTCTTCCTTCTCTCCTCCCCACCCCACTTTTCATGTCATCCCTCTCCCTCGCAGTGAGCGAGGAGAGCACCTCCGGCGGCACGCTCTCAGTGGAGGAATGGGTGACATTGGAGACCCTCTCCTCCTGTCCTGTCCCACTCCTGGCAGCGGCCAGCGAGGTCACCACACCCCCTGGACCCCCCTCTCCAAAGACAACCTCAAGTACCGCCCTGACGGTTATTACAACCAGGAGGAGCCTCTCAACTACTGCAAGACCTCCATGGCTCCCCACAAAGGCCTCAGCCCAGGTCTAGGTGGCGGGTGGCCTCTGCGTCCCAGCTCAGGACCCCTCAGAGCAGGTCAGGGCATCGGCTACATCCCTTCTAACCGCATGAACAAGGCCGGGCAATATGGGAAGCCATACCGCCTTTCCCCCAGCTGCCACAACGGCAGAGGTGGCGAGGTGTTCGTCTCTAAGCTCTACGGGAACCTCCAGAGTCCCACAGATCCAGACGTCTACTGCGTGGACCTGGTAAAGAGCGAGAACGGCTACGGCGAATGCTACGATGGCCACCTGATGCCCGAGATGCCGCCCATCAAGGTAGAGCACGACTCGGACTCGGAGAACGGCTGCGATGCCTACGGGCGACCCTGGGCCTGCCGCGACCCGGACTCCATCGATCGCCGCTATGGAAACGGGGTGTACGACCCGAGCTCCGGCCTCCAGCTCAAATCAGAGGGAGACTACTACGATCAGCAGTACTCGCCTTGTCAGCGAGGGAAAGCAGGCATCAGCCCGCCGTACAACAACGGCCACTATCCGAACTATGCAGTCAGCAACAGCGGGAACACTGCCGGACGTTTGTTGAAGTGCGACAAAGACCTGGGCAACGGCAACAACAACAACGACAGCCAGTTTAGTCCTCAGAGACTCTCTCACTCAGACCCTCTGTGCAGCAGCCAATCGGTCAACCTCATGGACTCGCACCTCTACCCCGGCGCTACGATGGACCCCCACAAGGCCTACATGCCCCAGGACTACAACAAGCACGGCAGTTATGAGTTCAAAGGTCACGGGCTCATCCATTCGATCAAGCGGGAGCCCATGGACTCCCCCCCGTGGTCCGAAAGTGGTCATGACATGGGCCAGTCCATGATGGTTGGTCCCAGGAACGTTATGCCATGTGTGATGAGCACAGGGCACCACAAATCCAACCCCTACATTTATATGCAATAAAAGACTGACTGATGCATTACTGTACCGCATAAAACTTCAGATAAGTACTTACTCTCTCCCACAAACAATCTGAGTATGTACATTATAGTACAAGATACTTTTATCATTTTCACACACATGCACCAGACTACCATGAACTGTCTTTGATTATAAGGACTCCCATGATATCAACATTTGAATTACTTCTTCGATTTGATGGAGAGGTCACAAACAAGGCTCAGGTTCACGATCTAGCGTTGTGACAATCAGAATCAATCATTTCGATCCAGGTTTTGGATATTTGCTTTTGTCTCTTAAAGGAGTAAATTTTGTAGTTATCGTTTCCAAGCACTTTTGGATATAGTGACTATGACGCAAGTCTTGTCTAGACACACAGTTTCGTTTTGTTTTTCGTGTTGTGTACACTTGGCTTTTGTGGGAGGTTTGAACAAGGTTTTTGCTGTAAAAAGAATTTTGTTTTATTATTTACTTCGTACACAGGGGGCGACTTCAGCCTGCTGGGTTTATTCAGGAGAGATGGGTGAAGCACACTTGGGAGTCAGTGGCAACAATCTAAGGAACAACCAGTCTTGATGATTTGAGTACACCCACTAGATTTGTTCATTAACTGTATGGCCATGAAATTTAGTTTAGTGATGTAAATAAAGGCAACAGGGTGGCTGGAGGATTTCCTATAGGGATAAACAAAAAAATCAAATCATCACTTAATGAAACATCACAGTGTAGTTGAGAGGTCAAATACCCATAACTTGTGGTTGTAATGTCTATGTACGATTATCATTTAAGTGTGTAAAAAGATACAGTAGCACCAATCAGTAACAGAGTGGAAGTTTAATTTGCAGGACCTGAGGTGACCTTACTTGTTGACCATTTACCAAAAGAGATGTTTTGCATACCACTGGCTAAAATGACTAATATTAATTGAAGGATTGTTCAGACAAGTTTTATGTGTGAGTGTGAGAGTGAGAGAGATATGGAGCATGTGTGTTGGGGGGTGGGGGGGTCATCTAGTTCTCATGGAAGGAAAAGAAGGCAGTCCATTGTTTTTGCGGTTCGATTTTAATTTTTCTTTTTATGCGCACAAAATTTCATCCTTTGAAGTCACCATGAAACTCCTGTTCAGCATACGATATATTAATTTATGTCATGTTATGTTAAAACTAATGTTGTACAGCTTTGGATTAGCATTTATGGAAAGATCAGCATTTCAACTTGATTATAGCCTGTCTCACTGCAGAAATGTCAAGTTTCCATTGAAATGATTACACACATTTTGTATTGTGTCTTTTAAGTCAAAAATCATCAATTATTGT
Source organism: Holocentrus rufus (assembly GCA_900302615.1). Classification (NCBI taxonomy): domain Eukaryota; kingdom Metazoa; phylum Chordata; class Actinopteri; order Holocentriformes; family Holocentridae; genus Holocentrus; species Holocentrus rufus. The sequence continues at coordinate 12,912 of OMLF01045446.1, forward strand.
CTTCACAATCAGTATTTTTGCACAAATGAATTAAAAGCACCAAATTATGAGTCAATATCAAAGTCTCAGTTCTGTGAAGCTACTGTTGTAGTTTCTGAGTTGCACTATCGGGAGTACTTCAGTTTAAGTTCAGCCGACCCAGACAGGTTGTGGACTCGACACGCACAACTGCAAGTGGTGTCACCTTTTTGAATTTATCTTTCTTTTTGTGTGTTCTTTTCAGTAAATGTTTGATCATTCGTATTTATTGTAAGAGGCAGAAGTGTATATTTAAAAACTAAAGTTTTGAAGGCTTTGCTGTCTCACTAAGGACAATAAATAAGGCTTTTTCTCTGTATCTTTTTGATAAATGTTAACAAGACTCTCAAACAGACTTGTCTTATGGAGGAGGTAGCTGCAAGGTAGCGAATACAGTGTACAGACTGCAGTGTCTTCCAATGTTTCTACGTGTTTTTGCAAATGGGACTTATCTATTAAAAGACTGTTCTTTATATGGAAAAACCTGGTTCAAGTGTTTTCATTTTTTTGGCATTGGGTGTAAGATTAGTAACTGGGCAGGACTTAACTGCCAGCATAATGACACATGATAGCACTTCAGTAATACATCCTCCAACCCAGACGACCTCATAGGTCGATTGTTGCTACCGCACAGCCAACTGAGCCCGGACTCACACCAAAAGATTCACGAGTGGCAAAAGCAGCCAGGACACACAACTTTCACGTGGGAGATCTGTGTTCGAGTCCTGAGCGCATCGACATAGATGTGTGTTTCCGGGTTTAAAAGTGTCGCTCTGGAAATTTGAATGTACTGATTTTAGAAGCAAATCAATAAAGGTAAATCAAAGAAATCTGTTATGTACCTAGATTATTAGGCTTATTTGTTAATTATCAGTTACAAAAAATGTATAGACTAAAGTGCTGTGTGTGATGTGGTGCTCTCAAGTGGCAAAGTCCATGTTTCAAAGGACTTTTTCATAGCATGAGACACAGAGTCAACTTGAATAGTATCAAATGAATGCTAGAGCTTGAGAGCTCAAAAATAATGAAATAATGTACAGCTTGAAAACGCAAACCAGAAGCACAAGGTCAGAAGAAAGATTTCATGATTGATTACTGCGATGATCTCCATATCTGATCATTCCACCAGCCCTGTATGCCACCTTCACTCCTAAACTCCTTCAAGTATGAACAGCAGACAAATTCTATTGTTCAGTAGAAAACTCCTGTCTCTTTAGTTGCCTTTGAATTTTTAAAACACTCCAAATGTGGTCTCATCCTTCAGATTTGTGTCTATATTAATAATGAATACTCAACAGAACAGGATACTGAATATCTCTAGCCACATCGCTTGTATGATTAATGTGCTGTAAAGTCGGCATGACAGCTCCTTCACACGATCAGGGAAACTTAACACCCATCTCTTGCCACAGACTGGGACAGGGGTTAGAGCCTGGGGACTGTCGCCATCCAGAGAGAGGGAAGGGGTGGGAGAGGAGAAAGAACAGAGGGAAAGAGCTTGCATCACCAAATAGCGGGTGCTTCATAATCCTGGACCCCAGAGTACTGCTACTTTTCTGTCCTTCCAGCTTGTTAATTGACTTCACCTGGAGTCCCTGGTGTAAAATCATCCCTGACTAGAATAAGATCCAGCAGGTTTTTAAAATTGGCTAACAGAACAAAAACTAATAGTTTGTTCAGTTTTAAGCTACACTAAGACATACTGGAGGACTTTCCCTATGATTCCCTAATATCCCTAAGAAGTCTTTGCCTTAATTTGCATAGCCTTAAGAGTTTCCTGAGAGTCTTTTGCCATAAAATGGCCCCTTACAATGTGAGGGTTGTCATCTCTCCTCTGTCTTACCCTCCACCATATTTACACTGGATTTTTTCCCTTTGATTTCAGATGAGTCATGCAAGCACAACCTCCAGTTTAAAAAGCACTAAAATCAATTGCTCCAAGCCCCAAACAGACAAAAAGCCCCATAAGTCAATAATGCTGCGACAGAAACAGTTCATTCAAATCTTACCTTGTAGCTGAGAATCTGCACTTTCACCACATTTTCAAATTGATGCTCACACACAAAGTAATTCAAGTCATCCAACCAGAACGTTGCTACATGCTACAACCCAGTGGCTACATTTGGAAGCATATTATTATTATTACTGAACTGACTCGCACCCATTCCACAACATATGGCTGTTGTCCTGATCATGACTTCCAGACCATGACGACGCCAGCCATGGCTGCAGATACATTTGTGACACAAATGCAAAGCTTCTATTGCAGTGATGGGGGCAAGCATCGACACATCATCATCTACCAGCCAGCCAATGCCACCAATATGATGAAAGGTGCTCCTAGTAATCTAGTAATGCACAGAGAACTTTAAAACTGATGGCGACAACTTGGATATAGGGAGTATTTCCGAACTCTAACCCTAAAATCAGACTTCCAACAGCTGTGTCACAACAAAGGGAATTAGGCCTTTTGATGTTATTACCATGATCCCTTACTTCAGAGAGAGCGAGTTAGCCAGAGAATTACTACTGTAGATTAGAGTGGCTTATATTATTCTTTCCTGGTGCCGTTCAGAGGGCAGGGCAGAGGTCTGCAGGAGTTCAGCGCTCAAAGACAGCATTTTGTAGACAGTAATAAAAGGTCAGAGTTAGATGCAGACTCAGATCCCTGTGGCGGTCGCTTCCCCTATTTATGACCTTTGAACTCTCACTGCTATAAAGCCGCTGCTGCTGTTTGTGACATATCTACTGTCTCAGCAAACCTGTGCAGCTTCAAGATGAAAAGCTGTTTTCATCTTGAAAAGATGTTTTCCATGTCATTAGTGCAATTCTAGTTCTCTTGGGTCAGCATCTTAAGGCTGTGCAATATATTATATGTAGATTAGATAAGATGAAACTTTCAGCGGGGAAATTGGATAGTGCAGTTGCAGATAATAGGATACTGAGAAGAAAAATGGATATCAGAAAGAGCAGGTCAAATGAAGGATATCAAACTTAGAACAACCAATAATTACAACACTAGAATATATAAAGTATATCTTAAGATATATCTTAATGAAAAAAATATTTGAATGTACAGCATGTGCAACATGTGCAATATCACAACTGTACAGCATACTGAGACATGAAACTACGAAAAAATGCATACAATCCTGACTAGGGAAACATGAGAATATATACAATATGAAAATAAAGACAATTACATAAAGATAGATGCAATATACAAAAGAGTATGAAACAAGAGGTGTATGAGCTGTCTTATGTCCCACCATAATTCAAGTTGCACTTATTGTCATTTCTGCATTTACTGACAGTGAGTATATTACAATGATATATTAAACAGACAGTTATTTGGTTATTTGGTTGAATTATTAATGAAGCTAACATATGCATTAATTATGAAATGTATGGCAACATACTTGTCTTCACATAACACATGCATAGACTTAATATCCACTCCATATATCTTAAAGCATTTAGGAGTTATAGTACTTTCAAGAAAATCAGTTTTTCCTTATTAATATGCAAATTTATGCAAAGTGCTCCAAAACGCACTCAGATATTCTGCTCTATAAGGGGAACCTGTGGTGTACGCACAGTATAAAGTCTTTCACCATGTGCTGTTCTTTAGTTTTTGTTTATCTACACACAGACAGGCAGACAGCATAACAACATGACATCCTGCATACATGTATCATGCTGGTGGGACATAAAAATGTGCAAATTTACTGCATATATGCAATGTGAGTCACTGGCTCTCCACACTGTCCTACAAATAGATAACGCAGCAAGTCACTTTGTCTTATCTTAAGTATTCAAATCTTGTTTTTCTTTAAACATGTTAAAAAATCTGCCAGTGGGATGAGATAATCCCACTTGTTTCCAATGCTAACCAAACTGTTTCCAGAATTCTCTTGCGTCAAGTGTCATTTTCTTGACACTAGTGGGCTGATTTAGAAACAGGGACATTGTCTTTTTTTCTTGCCCTTTTCTACAGCGAGGTCAGAGGTCAGAGGTCAGGGTCAGCGGCAGGACTGGTAAGGATTCAGTGTTTTGCTCAAGGACACATCAGCAGGGTGGCTGATATCTCAGTAAACCACCCTGCAACACCCAAAGAGACAAAGGGGAATGTTGATAACCAAGTAAATAAGCTCATTTGAGAATTTGATCACAGTGATCACAGCATTTTGATTGGGAGATAAAAAAAAGGAACTATGTCAATAATATTTTGTCAGCATTTTGTTAGAGCAGCCGTTAGGGGCTCTGTGTGACTCAGCTCTGCTTGATGCTCTGTAATCCTCACCTGCAGTGGTATTGACTCTCTTACTGTTGCTTACTAGTTTCCCCTCATTCCACAGCAGTCGTCATCCCTGCCTGCTAATCCCTCCCCCTGTTTGTTTCACCACAGTTGGAGTATAGCTTATGTGGAATTACAGGATATATGAGGATCAGTTAAGAGGGATTTTACTCATTGGGATGATTATGAGTTTGTGTGTACATGTATTGCACCACTGTGTGTCTGTGTGTGCTTGTATATGTGAGATCTAGTAAGCACCAGATAACAACAGCTTACAGAGTTTTTTCTTTCTATTTTTTTTCTAAACAGGCTCTGCAGCTGATAATGAAATTACAGGGAATCCTGTTGCGACCTTCACACATGCATGGCTTAGTATGTTCCTGGTCTAATGTTCACTGCAACGTGGATGTGGAGCAGTTTTGACTCCCCCTAAGCTTGGCAGCAGATGTAGTGATGTACGACTTGACTCCTCTCACAAAGGACAAGACACACTCAACTGTTGGAAGTATTTTTCTGATCCCAAACAAGACGGGACAGGTTCTGCTTATCTAAATCACAAGCACTCACTGGCAGCATCAATGCCACTTGAGAGGACCGAGACTGTAATCTTCCATTTTTTCTTTGCTGCCAAAATCCAGCATACATAAATACACAGGCAATTTTGGGGGGCAAATTTCAGACAAAATTTGCTCTAAATTTGCAAATGGGCAATGGGCAAAGAGGCCAATGAGCAAAACTGACTGACAAATTTGACAGCTGGAAATGGATAAACTGACAGAGACTGCTGCCATCACTCTCATTTTGGTCTCTGTTTTTCTACTGAAAAGGTAATAATTCATTTCATTTATTCAATGAGTCAATGTTGTTATTGTTCATACGCTACACTTTCTTATAGTGTTTTGTAGGCTCATGCAGTTTTATTAACAATGAAGAATAAGCTCTATTATAACCTTTTCTAATCTCAGCAGCTAGTTAGCTTAAATGTACAAAGGCACAAGTGTTCCTGGTTGTTTGATATTTATAACAGTTTTATTATTGTAGTTCATATCAGATTAATAGATTAGAATTAGTAAATTGGCAACAGGTCATTAAAAATAAATGAATTTATATGTTTGTTTTATAGTATGTCTGTCACCTGACCAGTTTTCTTGTCTCTGATTGGCTGCAGTTGAATCATTGTCACCAAAGCTTGCTCTCTGATCTCGCTCTGCTAGATTTACAACTGACAGCAGAGACCTGCTGGCAATACGCTGACCTGAAATTTTGCCCTAAATTTGCCCCCCAAAAATTGCCTGTGTATCATCAGCTTAAGTCTCACCTTCAGTGCAGCATATTTAGAACTTTTAAGAATGACTAAATTTATATGTGAGGAGTTTTATTTAAAGAGAGACAGACAGAGCTGTCTACCATTTGAAAGATTTGACTCATACTCTTACATTAATGGGCGGCGGGTTGACATTAATCCACTGCAGAGCTTTAAGTCCGGCCCCAGACACAGTGGATATAATGGGGGAAGGTTTACACTTGTTAAACTTGAATGGCCGTGCCACTCACTCAGCAGGACCAGAGTGTTGTTGGCAAACTAACAACGCCTTGATAGCAAAAAACTCCAGGCATGGGTAGGTGAGAAAGGGGATTAGTGTGTGTGTGTGTGTGTGTGTGTGTGTGTGTGTGTTATACCACATTGGGCGTTTGACAAGGAGCCTGTGGAAGCCTCCACAGAGTTATATTTGTTTAAGTACATTCTGAAGATCACAGTTTGAGCTGTTCCCTCCTGTGGTAAAATTCCTATGAAGACATCCAACATGCTGCCAACACTGAACACAAACTGGGGAAGTAGGAGGAAGTAAACAAGTCACCATAAATCGCCACTACTGTGTCTGTGCTTTTGAATTCAAACTCTTTTTTTTTTTTACCTTTACCTTGTTTTATAAAACTTTGACAAAAGACCAGTGTCCAAGAGGTCAAAGAGCATAAAGAAATGCAACTGTTTTTTCAGCAGGGTTGCCATGTATAAAAAGAGGAACTACACAGCAGAGGATTAGAAGTGCTATGTGTAGTATTTATTAATACTAATATATCATTGCCAAATTAAGTGTGATTGATGATTGATATCCTCTATCTCACACCAGTGTTGTCCTTAGTGCTAGAGTTTCTCTTTATCCTCACTGTGCCATAAAGCAATCCAAAATAACCTCTTTGATATCGGAGAGGGAAGAAATGGATACACTGATATCTGATATTCAAAAAAAAAAAAAGGCAGATAATGGCCAGTTATATTTGTAAACCGATAAATCTGTCTAATTCTACAGCACACATTTCCATTACTTTTCAAAACAACATATACTAAAATTTATATATTGAAATACAATAAACACATTGCGTTTAAAAGTGCCATAAATGTGTGTGGTGCAACAAAATATTGTTAAAATATGACAGCAGTCTAGGAGGAGACACCAAGCAGTATTTATTCATTTATGTATTCATTCATTCATTCTTTCAATACATCAGCCAGTTATTCAATACCATATTTAACAGTGATACAGTAAGGAGCAAAAAAGTAATGGTAACTAATTATGGCTAGTAGCTACGGCAGCAACAGGCCTCTCTGGTGGCATGGTTTCAACATCTGAGCTAACAGATTGAACAGCATGTGTCTCTCTGTGGGCTAAAAGAGAAATTAAATGGGTCGTGATTTTGCTGTAGACTACAGGCACGATGGCCATCAGTGTGTCAGGTAAGGGCTAGAGCTCTGTACACGCATTTTCTTGGCTTAAAGGAGTCAAGTGAAGATCCTGCTTCCTCCTCTACTTGTGGTGATGAACAGAAACACCAACCCGAGCCTCCACGGGAGCACGGGCTTGTCCGAGGATTTCCCTTTGCATGTTGAACAACATGATGAGGGCCGGGGTGCTCCAGGTTAGGAGATTTTTTGATGGGATCTGTATGCTTGCCAATTTTTTTTTTAATATAAAAAATTAAAAATCATACAAAAATCTTTTCATCGGCAAATACAGCAATAAAAGAAATCTATCTAAAATCTAAATCTAAAATGAAATCTAAACAATATTTATAACTTATTCTAATTCGTTTCATAGCCCTGGCCTCGTGCGTGTTCTTTTGCTTGCATTCAAACAGTGGAAACAAAATATGAAGAGGTATAATGGAACATGCACACC
>OMLF01045446.1:20425-31535 GCA_900302615.1 Holocentrus rufus
CTTGTCCGAGGATTTTCCTTTGCATGTTGAAGAACATGATCAAGGCCGGGGTGCTCCAGGTTAGGAGATTTTTTGATGGGATCTGTATGCTTGCCAATTTTTTTTTTAATATAAAAAATTAAAAATCATACAAAAATCTTTTCATAGGCAAATACAGCAAGAAAAGAAATCTAAACAATATTTATAACTTATTCTAATTCGTTTCATAGCCCTGGCCTCGTGCGTGTTCTTTTGCTTGCATTCAAACAGTGGAAACAAAATATGAAGAGGTATAATGGAACATGCACACCACTCAATTTATTGCCATGTAGAGTCAGGGCAGCTTGAATGAGAAGCCCTTTGCAACAGCTTCAGGGGAAGCTATAACATGAATTACCATATGCAATTGTGTTGCACACACATATACACACACACACACAGGCTTCTCTTCATGAGTAACTAACTTTCTCTCTGTCTTCTTCCCAAAGGAGTACTTTGCTTTTGTCTCAGCGTCATTCCATGACTGACGATGTGGGGTGTGTGGGGGTGGTGGGGGGGGGTCACATTAAATGTTTAATATTCGTCAGCATGCATGCAATCTTCCAGCACGCCATCTGTATGACACTTGTTCTCTACCGGGAGACGAAAGGGTGAGAATGACAAAGACAGAGAGAGAGAGAGAGAGAGAAAGAGAGAGACAGAGTGAGAAAGCGAGGCGGAGAGGTGAGAAAAGAGAAGTTAGCTCGGGAGAGAGGATGAAAACAATGAAAAGAGCGAGTCCAATCAAGGCAGAGGAGTGAGAGCTCAGGGCCACTGTAGTGTAAGCAAAGTGATGCTTGTTGACAGCTGGATCTGTGAGGGAGGGGTTTGATACACACACACACACACACACACACTAAGACCTATAATCCTATACCATGCAAGGTTGCGTGACCATTCATACCCACTTCTTCCATTTGCCCTAATTGGTCACACCCACTCCCTCTTGCACACACACGCACACACAGAGGCGAAGGCAGATGCACCAATACATGCACACAGACACAACACTGTCCGCATCTCCCCTCCCCGTGTCCCGCAGCGGTGATGAGGAGGGTCCTTGAGGGTTTGTCACACACACACACACGCACACACACACACACACACACGGGCATGCACACATACACAGTGTCTACTAAGCAAATGGAAGCCGGTCACGCCATCATCCCACAGCTTCCCGCTTCCTGACTGCAACATTGAGCTAATCAACGCAGATAAACTCTTGTTCAGCGCTTTGCTTTCTTTCTTTTTTTTTTTGACGGCAAAAAAAAAAAAGAAAAGAAAGAAAGGCGCTGAAAAAAAAATCAAGATGGGTGGAAGGAGTCGGGGAGGGAGTGAGGATTTTAACATAAGCTGCTGAACGTAGCTTAATACAGTGGGTAAGTGAAATGGTTTATGTTTGTGCCTAGGGGCAACTAGCCAGTTGAAAGGTTACTGGGTGCAGCCTGGTGATTCATAAACTGGATATGCAGGCCACAGCTGACCGTGAGTCATGCACACGTGCACGCATGCACGCACGGGCACGTCACTCACAAGCGCCCCAGCACTTAATATCACACAGACACCCAAAACGTCTCGTGAGAGCCAGCGCATCTGCCTTCTATCTGAGCTTTCCTCGTGCACACACATGAATATATATATATGTATGCACATGCACCCGCACACTCTATCCCACAGGGCAATGCCAGCAAATGCTAAAACCTACAGGACTAAAGTGAATGCTCTAATAATTTCCATGTGAGATTAGGGGGCGAGTACAGTGAGATTAGGGAGCGACTGCCAACAGTGTTTGTTTTGGGTTGTGCTCATGCTCCAGTTGACTGATTAATCTGCGGGGGTTACATGAGGATAGATGTGGGAACTGCATCTTCACCTGGCCAATGCTTCCACCTACTGGCCACAACTGCACACTGCAGCGGAAGAGGACCTGGCTCTTTCATGGGCCACAACCCCGTGACATGTTTTCAAAATGTGCACAGAAAAATGGAGGTGGCTACACAAAAGTACCATGAGAGGAATCATGATGGTTTGAGATTAACTTTACTTTTTACTTTTCTCTCGAGTATATGTAGTAATATGTATATTGTATTGTATCAAAATTAACAGTAATTAAAGGTCATTTTTAGAACTGGAAGATTCCAACATAAACATCTTAAACATCATGGACTTTAAGGTATAGTAAAGCACAAAGATTAACATTAACAGTGTTACATTACAGGCTATTCCCAACAGCCTTTGACTTGAAATAGCAGGTAAACACAGGTGTTACTAATGGCATCAATGAAGGTTCTGATCCACTCAGATCTAACAGAGTTAGGGTCCTGCTATTGTCATGTCATCATGCTGGCTCACTGGAAAGACTGCTGAGATGGAACAGAACCTTCATTAATGTAATTAGTAACACCTGTGTTTACCTCCTTTTTCCTGTCAAAATGGCTGCTGTGGAAAAGCGCTATACTGACATCTCTGACACATTAACAGGCGACTGACCAGCAAAAGGAGCCAAACCAGCCTTTGTTGATGAGCTTCATGTACTACCAGAAAAAACAAATTTTGAAGTTTTGAAGAAACTTTTTGAAGATTTGCAAGATTCTACAGTACATGATCTTTCGTATTAATTAAAAAACACAGTGTAATTTTGTTAATCTGTTGCATTAACCATTATTTTTAGGTTTAAGATGATTGCAGCAGAACAAGCATCTGCTATATGACAGTCTACATTGTAATGGCTTGTTGTGTTACCTTTGAGCAGCATAGTGACGGACTGAGACAGAAATATAAGATCAAAGACATGCTAAAGGGATGGAAATGGCAACGCTTAAATCTACTTGTGCCCTGGGCCACATGGCCTCAAGCTGTGAGTCAATCCAGCTTGAGTGACTTCACATGCACAGCATATCTCCTATAGGCCCATATATGATATGTTCATAGGCATGCGTCTTGTCAGAGGCTCTTTTTGACCTTCACAAATTATGTTAGTACTTCCTCCCAGGTTTTACATGGTCTCTTTAAAGCTCAAAAAACCCTAAAACAGGCCACTCTTTATTGTAGAGGACATCACTCATACCCCTTAGTAAAGATCTGCCAGTTTAACACCGCCTTGCTTATTGGCAAACCTACAACCCTTGTAGATTAAACTTTTTTGGATGGTTAGGACCCCTTGGCAACCAGGCAGTTTTGGTTCAGTTGGTTCAGTTAAATCTTTTGTCACTGGTTTGCTTGTCACTCAATTATTTCTTGCAACGTCCAGTAACGGTAATGGACAGGGATTGGGGCCACGTGAAAATAAAAATAAGAATTTTGAGAAAAAACAACCCAGGCGCCTTTTAAACATTTGTACAACCCACATAAATATAAATGCAAAAAATGAACAAAAATCTGTAAACTCAAATGAGGTGCATATATTTTTCACAGCAGTGTATGCCAATCACCTAGGATTGCTTTGGTTACATGTTAAGGTGCTCAAAAGGAAAAGTTCAACTGAATTTTTACAAGACCCAAACTTTATTTTAAACACGTCACGAATTTGTCCTTTGCAATTACAGCCCCATGGTTGGGAAATGTAAAATGTCTTTCTGAACCTCCTGTTGAAGCTTTAATCAAAGGGAGAAGTTCATTTATGTCCAAGAATATCATCGGAGTTGTCAGTCAAGCTTCAGTCTCTGTGTGGTCTGTGCTGGTTCGTAATGAGTTATAACCTGAATCAAGATGAAGCAGTTGATGACCAAGAAGAGCAATCCAGCCAGCCAGATCAACAGGAAGGTGTTGTAGCCTTCAAACTCCAGGAAGTAGGCTGGACCCAACCAAATACCCTGACAGTCCAGAGAAAATATAATTTAAAATAAAATAAAACAACTTTATTCTAAGTACTTGCTGATGACAAATTACAAGATTCCCATTTTCATTTATATTGAATTAACCACAAAACCAACATTGCTGCATGTTGTAATATGACAAATTAGGGTAAAAAGTAATTTTTCCCTTTTCTAATGATTTACCTGTCCAGCAAACCAGAGGGTCAGCAGTCCCACTCCCTGTTTTGGTGACAGACTCAGTCGAGGGATGACCAGAGGAAGTAAACACAGGTACCACAGGAAGTACTGTAAAAAGATGCAAACAAACACTCAACATGACAAGGGACAAGACTTGCAAGTTACATAGAAGCTATGTGAGGGTATGGAAGGGAAGGTTGGATGGCTCCTCAACATCTACCACTGAGGTGTCCTTAAAGGAATACTCCAACGTTTTGGGCAAAATACCCTTTTTCCGACTTATCCAGACTGAGAAGAGATGTTCGATACCATTTTCACCTCTGTACGTCCACTGGTTCGGTTCCGCTGGGTAGCATTTTGTGTTAGCTTAGCATAAAGACTTGAAGTCTACAGGAGTCATTACCTTATCTCCGTCAAAGTGAAAAAATAAACCTTACAGCAAATCTGAAGCTGTCTTATTTACACAATGTATCGTGTACTTGAAATACACGTCCTGGAATTTCTTTAACGAGGGTCGTTTTAGGAGAAGTTAGACGCTAGGAACTATAGCTGCTGAACATACATGTTCATCGGTTATAGTTCCCACCATCTATCTTCTCCTATAATGATTCTCATTTAAAAAGAAATCCAAGAAGTGTATTTCATTATAAGTGTATTTCATTATCATGTAATACTCACGGTACATTTTGTTGCTTGCTTGCCTGATTAAATAAGGGTGAATAAATAAATGATAAATAAGTGATGGTGACAAGTCAAAAAGGTATATTGTGGTGTGCTGCTTGGTGATCTGATAAAGTCAAATTTCTATTAATTCCTATTAACTCTTCCTAACTGGATCCCATTTGAAAGAGCAGGGGGGAACATTCCTTCATTTTCACTTCTGCTCCTTTCCTCCCCTTTCTTTCTACCACTTGTCTCCAACTAGAAACTAACTTAACTTCAATCAATAATAACTGCATGGCAATACGTAAATAGGTCTATGGGTGTGTGTGTGTGTGTGTACCTGAGAGGTGCAGACTTTGTTGAAGGTGACAAAGATGGCCGTGTGCAGGAAGCAGCAGAGGGCCAGGTCGCGGTGGAAGGCCCATGACAGCAGCAGCAGCAGGACGAGCTGTGGCAGAAAGGCTGCCAGGCCGAGCCACTGGCTCCATCTGCTGTCTGCACATAGAAGAGGCAGAGAATGACTGAGGACACCAACTTTTAATGTGATGGGGCTAAAGTGGGTCCCGATTCCAACTCTATCTTCACTTCTAAAAAAACAGCTTAGAAAGAATACAAGTTACAAAATCGATCACTGTATTTCTTGGTTCTGGCTGAGTCACATTTAAACCTGCTGTAACATATGGAACAAACACACACTATTGGTAGTATTAATTAAACCAGTTTGTATAGCCACTGCTCAAAAACACTGTTTTGACAGAAGAGTAATATTTACTTATTACGTATTGATTAGACATTTGCTTTCCTCAAATTATAGTGATGTATTGCTGCAGTTTTACACAAACAAAATGAGAAGCAAACTTTTACAGTAACACTAGACAAGCTAACAGGATAATCCATTTTAAAAACAGCTCTTAGATGTTTGAAAATCATTGTCAAGTGCGGCCTCTTGTGGCTTATTGCTTAAACATGTAGTGTACAATCTATTCAGTCACAGAAATGACATCAGCTTATTAACTGTTTTTAGAAATCCTTTTCATTTAATTCGTGAAATTTGAGCAAATATTCACTGTTGGCAGCAGCTTAGTCTTATTGTAATAAATTCCATGAAAATATTAACTTATTTCAGTGTACTAAGCCTATGACTGTACTGAAAAGATCACAAGTACTACTACTGTCCGGCTGGAAGCACAATGACTTATTACAGATAACCGCTTATGCTAATGAAGTTATTAATTAAGCTAATAAATACATTTTCTTTCTATAGCAACATACAGTACATTTTCATATAAAGGATGAGTACAGATGATACGCTGGATATTAGAGGGTTAATGTAAACTCCATTTCTTAAAGCATTTAAGTTTCTTTTTTTCTCATTAATATGCTAATTTATTCATCAAAGAGCACCTGAATCTACTCATCTACTGCATAAGAAAAACCTTGAGTGTGATTAGGAAGTGTCTACCACGTATTGGTGTTTTCTTTACAGTACAGTGGAGAGGTCGAGTGATCACTAGAGTCAAATACAGTGACTTCAAGGTTACACACCGTGCTCTAAAGAAAAAGACAAGGGTGTCGTGGGGATGTGGACACTTTCTCTCACTGAAACTATGCACTGGTTATCAAGAATCAAAGGATGGATGGGCAGATACCTGCAGTGAGGTAGAGCATGTAGAAGTAAGGAGAGAAGTTGTGTCTGATATCCCTTCTGGTCAGGTGGTACAAATAAGTCTCATGAAGGAACTCCCAACCATACCTGAGGAAAGGAGAGGGGTGACTTGAGCAATTCCAGTGAAAGCAAACAAAAGTTAGTCCACTTAAGCATATCCATTATATTGAAAGCATATATTTTGAGCCCTAAAGTTTTTGTCAACTGAAAGTGTTAGGGGAAATAGTGTTTTTGATACATTTCAAGCTGCCCCTTTAACAAAGTGTTTGCATTAAACTGTACGAAATTTGTCTGTTGCCCAAATAATCATCTGTGGCCTTCAAATAAGAGAGCACTGGTCGCATTTGTTTTTAATTCATGTTTCAAATTAGGGCTGAATACTGGTATGCTCTCCAAACTTATTCCACCTTGCCTCAATAATATAATCAGAATGATCTGCCTGTGTTTTGGGGAAACCATACTCTATGCACACAGCTGCCCAGGACGCGCTACATACAAAGTACCATATGTAATCCCTGCTATTCAGAGTCAACTCTAAATGTCAGACAACAACAATCGACCAGAGCAGTTCTTTTGTGAACCTCACATGTGATAGAAGAATGCTGTCAGAGCACAGAAAACCCCTCCGGACACGACTGCAAAGACGAACAGCTCTTGGTTGAGGAAGCTTCTGATGAACCCAAAAAATATCCTCGGCCTCCATCTTTCCCTCTCTTCTTCTGCTGTAGTCTCTGGTGTGCGCAGGCTCAGAGCGATGGGCAGAGCATATGTAATGGGGTAGATCTTCATGTGGACCGACAGGCCATAGAGCACAGCTGCCCATATCAGACGACGGCCTAGATAATAACACAATAAGTGATGGATAATTTTTTTTACAGCATCGACATTTGTCAAAGATTTATACTAAAAGGAGTTTCATTCATATTTTCTGGCATCTATCAATCATATTCACTAAGCACAGAACATAATCATTTTCCAGAGCAGATTATATCTATTGCCAGGTAAAGTCAAGAGTGTCATCATTATGCATTGAACTAGGAAGACAACTTTGGCACCAAGAGCAATTGTTTTGATAATATTCCCACCCTAATCAATGCCCACAAGGATCAATGCCCATCTAAGTGCTTTAATTCTGAAAGCTCATTCAAACAGTGGCAGGGGTTAAGTTATACCAAATTGAGTATAGCGCTTTGCTGAATTCTCCATTTTGATTGGCCAGTGAATATATTCTGAAGTCTGTTACCTCTGAATAACAGACCATGACTTAAAATCCAGTCTGAATTTTGTTGATTTCTAATCAGATTAATTGGTGACTCAGTGAAAAAAGATGTTATTCCTTGGCTACTTCACACAGTCCTGTGGGACAGTTTTGACTTGAAGCTTGTAAGTTTTTTTTTTTTAAATCAATATTTTGTGTCAAATGATTAATATCTCAGTAGCTGTGTAATAAACAGGATAATGTATGGCAAATTGGTCAATTTTGCAAGATAAGTGCCCTCAGAGCAATGAAGACTTCTTCAGATTGTTCTTCAATCACACTGTCTTATTTCACAATAATGAATGCCTTGCTTTACATTATCACTTACCTGATGGCTCCTAACCTGACAGACACCTACCCTCATTCTCCTACCTCATGGTATTGTGAATTAAGAAAAATAATAAATAAATAAATAAATATGTTGCATGTCAAAATGTACATGCAGGATGCAAACTCTATCTACATGGGAATACAGAACAGAGGCATGCAGACCCACTCACCCTCCATACAGAGTAATGTCCCCAGCACCAGGGCTGCAAGGATTGACTCAGCATTGCCTCGGCTGGACACTCCAATGGGCAGGGGGTTGAGGAGCCACAGAGCACAAACACGGCATGCTGCCTACCCATAAATCCCAAAGAATACACAACTTTACCCTCAGTGTATATTTTCCCAAAACACTGACCGTCCCTCCATTTTCTCCAGCCACAGAACAAATGTGATGAACAAAACCATCCCTGACTTAATGCTTACAATGTACTCAAAAACAATGAATATGTTCCTAAGAAAACTAAGATCTCTGGTCAACAAAGGTCAACTTGATAAAGCAAAGCGAAAACAGCCTGTCCACACACAGACCTGGGAGCCCAGGCCTCGCAGGCAGAGAATGTGGTACATGAGCAGTCCTGACAGCACATCACTGACTATGAAGAGGATCTTGCCAAACATGAGGTTGACATAGATGTTGGGGGTGAGCAGCCAGGCCAGAAGAGGAGTGTATCGGTAGGTTGACCTGTTGTATGGCGACTCACCCTGCGCAGAAGAGAACAGCACTGACATGATGCACTCATGATGTTGTATGATGATGCATGTTGGTTAAAATGTATGCCGCTGATCAGATTCATTTTGACACAGCTGTGATGAAAAACTAGCACCCACAAGTGCCATGTTTTTCGTATAGCTGGAACATCACGCCAAAGGTCCCTTGAAAAACCTGGCATCTTAATGACTGCGACTGTGGAAATGTATTAACAACACGAAAAACTGAACTGAAGACCTCTGCCTAAATATTGGGAGCCACGCTTTAATTCGGCACACATATAATCTACCCGCATAATCTATTTAAATAAAATGTCAACCTTTACAGTTGGCGCAATGTTCGTCAACTGTGGTGGGCGGTAGTAAGCAGTGTAGCTACAGAGCGAAACTGTATTAAATAAGTGCTGCTTGGTGAATTATTTGGTGCCGAATTGAGCGGTGGCTCTTTAACTAACCATGAAGAAAGTATTTATCCTATAAAAATGCATTTACACTTGATGATAAGTGAGAATACATAAATTGTAAGATATTTGAATGGACCGTTGTGCTAGCTCTTCTTGGCAGACATCTCACTGCTGTTATACTACCTTAGTGATGAACCTTGCAGCATCCGTGAACACATGATAGTCAATATCAGTGTATTTCACCACCATAGTCCTGTCCTGGTAGTCGCCATAAGCGACCAAAGCAAGCCGTATGGCCAAAGAAGCCGTGAAAAGGACGCGTTTCTCCGTAAGCCTGGATATCGCCCGCTCCATCACCAACAAGCCAGGAATACCAGACTTGTGGGTGGCTATGAATGAACGCTCGTTAACGTTTCACCTGTCAGACTGAAACCATGTTAGCTAGGGAGCTAACTAATTTCTCTACGCAGGAATAGCCTATATGTCTTTTTTGTCGTGGCCATGTATTTTTTCATCCAGATAAAGACCTTTCCAGTTATGTGTCTTACTTTCCAGACAGTTTTCGCATGACAAGACTTCAGTACAGCTTAAACATGACAACAGGAAGTGATCCGGAAGCCCAGCAGCATGACCTTCTTCTTTTTGAAATTTTACTGGCGCCTCACTGCCAACGAAGAAGATTCATTACTGCCACCTACTGTGCTGGAGTGTGACTCTTTACGTGACCTTAATCCTCTGCCTGAATTTATCATATACTTGCCCTTCATCCCATGTTGAAATTCAGATAAAGCCCTGTGCACCTGTGATAACCTTTTCCCCACTGACAACTATAATATTCCCAATCCCTCTTGCTCTGTTTACAGCCCTGCCCTAGCCCTCTCCTTCTGAGTTATATTTGGCACAGATAATGTTCCACTGTTTCTGAAACATTATCATACAAACACCTGGATACTTTGCCATAATCTGCAATGCAGAATTGAAACCTACATGCCCATGTGTCACTTCCTCTGTCTTGTTTCTACCTGTAAAATGATTCACAGGAACGTTATTCACTTTGTGATACCACCTTCTTGTTTTACTTCCTCTTTTGCCAATGTAATTGCTTCTCCACTTTCCAAAACATTTTTAGCTGTTTTACCAGCAGTCTCATTATCTAAGACTGTGTGCCACAACCTAACAAAACCTAATTATGCTCATGCATCTTATTCTTTATTAAATGAAATTCACCCATTACTCTATGTATTATTAATCTGAGAGGGAAGATCAGCAGTTCATGTTGAATGTCAGAAAAGAGGCTCGGTGGATCCAGAGGCCCTGCAGCACTTTGGCCACTACCTGCACAGCAGCCTCCTGGGGGCCGAGGAGGCTGGAGCCACTTCCTGAGCCAGATGCAGGATCTGAGGCTCTCTGTAGATTACAGCCATTCAAACTAATACACAACATCACCACATACTAACACCACGTAGCTTAAAATTTTAATTTAGTGACTTTGTGAAAACAAGGACTGTCAACCTCTGGTGAGTCCAGCACCATTCGGTTTCCATATCTCTCATCTTCATCTTCCTAAGCCTTTTCATGATTATGGTCTTCCCAGCATGATGGGAGGCTGGACAACAGTTTCATCATGGTCCTCGTGTGAACCTCCACAATCTCCATTGCTGCTGTATGTGAAATTCACCATTTGACTGACAGGATTATAATCGGTTAGACTTCCACCAGTCAAGGATGGATCACTCCCATCTCCTGGTGGTGCTGAGGGGTTCAAAATATTGACAGCAAGTTCATCTGTCATTAGGGTCACCTCAATTCCATGACTTAAGTAGGTGAACATATGAATGCAGCTGGCACTTAGGAAATCTGCCTCAAATGTATCCCTCCACTGTGGAATATCAGTGTGGGAGTGATCCAATTGGGCCACATTACCGTGGTTATCTATGTTACCTTCATTTAGATTTGTTGTTGCTTACACAAATGGAACTGCTGTTTCTCCACCCCATCTGTCCTGGAAGTGTTTCCTGCAGCCTTACTCTTGCACACTTGATCCAACTGAGGGCTTTATATTTTCATGAAA
>OMLF01045498.1:1657-14598 GCA_900302615.1 Holocentrus rufus
GTGTGTATATATATATATATATATATATGTATATATATATATATATATATATAACACAGTGTCTGTGTTTTTAGCTGTCGACACTAACCACTGAAGCATTACACACAATCAGTGAACTACTAAGGATGAGGATTTACAAGAATTGTTTTGAGATGTCAACAACACTTTACAAGTCCAGCTAGCTCATGTTTGCAATTTCGCTTCGGGCTCTAAATAGCTAATCAAACTACAGAAGTTGTACATCTTAGATTATACATAGTCATGTGTAAAATACAAGAGTGAACACACTGGCCTACTATTGAACTGTCACAAACACATAATTAGATGATTAGTAAATACTAGAGAGAGAGAGAGAGAGAGAGAGAGAGAGAGAGATGAGTAGATTTGTTCTGCCTCTTGAAAGATTGTCATAAGTCACAAGGTCACTTTGTGGAGGGTGCACGTACACAGATATGAAGCATCCCTCTTTACACCTGCCAGCTGGATTCATTGACAAAGTACTGTGAAGCATTATTCATATTCACTACAGATTATTGGTTAACTGATGAGGGGGAAAGATGTAAAGACACAAACACTGAACATTATAAAGGCAGTCTATTCTACAGGACTATTACAGGACTATAGTCTACAGGACTATTTCAAAATTCTTTTAACAGCCAAAATAAATACAGCTCTATACTCAATCATAATGTTTCAAATTATCTCAAAGTACATACTGTTTTTCCTCAAATAGTGGTCGGTGGGGTGTATTCGTGGCCTGTATTCGGGGCCAGCTTTTATTTGTTTGTGTCGACCATGCTCCCATTATATCGTAGCTTTAATTTGAGGAAATATGGTCAATTCTACTGTCTGTACTTATGAATGCACACAACGTTGCAATGTACAAACATTTGATAATGATCTTTAAACAATCACTCACCTGAAGATAATGACAGTCTCCATAAACATGTTTTATATGTGATGTTAAAGTATGGCCTTGTGCTTAAGTGGGGTCCAATATGAAATAGGCCTTCAGTGCACAGATGTCATGGCATCTAATGCAAAACAGACAGTGGGTCAATATTATGTGAGTTAGGCTTTTGCTGTGTGTACATTGCAGGTACAGATGTTAAATAGTCCTTTAGTTGGTAGTTGGTATGGGATCCAAAGTGACATAACCTGTTGCCTGCGATAAACTGTGCTTGAAATAAGTCCTCCATCAGTCACACAGCTATCAGGTGCTTGGAACATCCCAACAGCCCTCTGGGAAACTAATCACAGGTTAATGTTGTGTTTTCAGCATAATATGAAAGTGTGTGAGTGGTACTATTTCAAATCATTCAAAGTCATTCATACCATATGATTCATGGTCTTTTATCTCTACAGCAATTTCTACCCTCCAGTAATAACTCTGTTTCAATGAAAGAACCTGAAATGACACCACTCACACACACAATGTCTGAACCACAACATCAGACTGTGATGAATTTTCTCAGAGCCACAACAAATGTTGTGAATGAACAAATGTTGTGGCTATGGGTTAGGGTAGGGATTGTGTACAAAGCAAACATGGCATAGTCCAGTACAGAAGCCAAGGGCGGCCGTGATTGCTTATTTATATATTTTTTTTTACCCTGGTATCTCAGGATCACAACTTAATTATTTGTTATCTCAGTGTAACAAATTAATGGTGCTGCTACTGCCATCAGGAGAATCCTTATATATGACCACAAGAGGCCAAAATTTCATTATGTTGTGAGCTCAATCTAATGGAGGCTCTTGACCTCTATTGTTTTTTTTGGTTTTTTTTTTTTCAACAATATTTTATTGGGGTTTTCACACATAGGAAACACAATGACAACAACCATGACATCAATAAATACTGAATGTAAATGCCGTGTAAAATTATTTTATACAAAAATGACAGAATGCATAAAAGTATAAGTATTTTATACAATAAAGAAATTATATAACACTTAGATCAACATAAAATAAGATTAAAAAAAAAAATACACTCACTAAAACTAAAATCAGCAGTAGTGATGATCATCTTTTAAAAATTCTAGGAAATTAATTTTATTAAATTAATTTCTTTTTCCTCGAACAATATATGTCAGTCTCTCTAAAGCAATGAATGTTGCAATCTCCTTTAACCATAACTTTACAGAGGGCATTTGCATATTTTTCCAGAAGAAAGCAATCATTCTCCTGGCCCGAAGAAGTCCAAAATCTATCAATACTGACTGCTTAGAATTAACCACTAAGTGTTCTGGATATATACCCAGAATGCATAGTTTTGCTTGCAGGGGAACATTCTTACCCACCATCCAAGAAATGGCCTGCATTATACCTTTCCAAAATGATGGTACTTTTGAGCATTCAAACACAGTGGAAGAATGTTCCCTTTTCCTCTAAACACTTGCAACAAATATCTGGAATATTATGGTGAATTTTATTCAATTTTGCAGGTGTGATATAAGTTTGCATTAGCCATTTGTATTGCAACAATTTCATTTTTTATTTGTATTTTTTATTTTATATTGTATTTTGCCATACTTTTAAGCATGCCATTTCCTCGTCTTCCTCATGTACATCTTCTCCAATATCTACGCTCCATGCTTCTAGTCTAACGAATCTATCGATGATTCCTTTTCACAAGACACCATAGTTACATAAAATAGGGATACTAGACCCCTTTTATTTACATATCTAATTGTGAGGTTTTCAAGATTTGTCAAAGGTGGCTCAGACATTAGGTATTTCTCTTTTGAGTATATGAAATGTTTCAATTGTAAATATTTGGGAACTTTTTTTTTTTTTTTTTTTGGTTTAGCATATTTCTTACATATTTGCTCAAAGTAGTTTGCCATCCATGTATGGATTTTCTACACATTGCACACCTTTGCTTGCCCAAAGCTTGAACCACCATCCTTCCATCTTCCTGGTGTGAAATTATCGTTTCCCCAATATGGGGAAAAGGTGAGATAGAGCAGGAGTAGCAGGAATGTCTCCAATATGCTGGTACCGAAAAAGGTATAGGAACTTTGGCAGTATATCCATTTTGATTATATTTATACAAACAATCATTGAAATTGGCATTATTGTCATACAATTTAATGTCTCCATTAGCTTCTCCGTTAGTGAGTCATAATTTGAAGATTCAACAATTTTGATTTAAAGTGTAATTTTAACCCCTAAATAAGTAAAACAATTTTTTGCATTCATAATGGTGTCTTTAAAGTTGGTGTCAGACATTATTTTTTATTTAGAAATAATAGTGCATGCATGAATGAGAGTAATTTATTTTGTATCCAGAGAACTCTGCAAATTGCTGGATTAATGCGATCAGATTTGCAAAACTGTCTTTAAGTCTAGTCAGAAACAGGATGACATCATCACCATACAGAGATGTCTTGTGCTTTTGTTCACCTGGGTGGATGCTTGTGAGACCAGTATGTGCTCTGACAGCTATGGCGAGAGGTTCGAAGTGAATAGCGTCGGTGATAGTGGACAACCCTGTCAGGTAGAATGCTGAAAGTTGAATGGTTTTGAAATGACATTATTGGTTAGAATCTCTACCATTAGGTTTGAATATCCATCTAAGAAAACTCTCTCCAAATCCTAATCACGGAAGTAGTTTAAAAAGATAGCACCATTCTATTCTGTCAAATGCCTGTTGGGTATCTAATAACAGCATTGCTGTATCTTTATCACTAGTTTTTTCATGTAATAACTCTTCTGATGTTATGGAAACCTTGACGATTTCGTACAAACCCATTCTGATTGTTATGTATAAGTATAGGGAGGTGTGGCTCTAATCTTCTTGCTAGAGTTTTACAAAAGTTTTACAAATTATCTTAGTGTCACTGCACATTAGACTGATTGGCCTAAAGGACGAACACTCTGTAGATGATTTGCCTGGTTTTTGGATGAGGGTTATCATAGCCTGTCTCATAGTTGGTGGAAAAGTTCCTTTCTGGAAGCATTATTTGAGCATATTTAGGAGTGGCCCTACTAATTTATTTTTTAAATGTTTTATAAAATTCTGTAGGCAGCCCATCAGGCCCAGGTGCCTTACCACTATTCATATTTTGGATTGCATTTGACATCTCCTTGGCTGTTATATTCCTATCTATCTATCTTTTCAGCCTTCTCTCCATGATCATGGTAGGCTTGCTTCAGCCACATTAAACTTTTGGCACTTTCTTCTGTGGACATTTTATAATATTTAACTCTCAATATGAGTAATTCATTTTGTTTTAAATGATCATCTTTTCCGTATAAATCATTTTCTAAAGTTTTAGTTTTAACATTTGTTTGTTTGTTTTTCTAGGCAACACTGTAGTGTAGGCTATCCAACACAGGATAATATAATTTTCTTCTCTCTCTCTCTCTCTCTCTCTCTCTCTCTCTCTCTGTCTATATATCTTTTTACACACATATACATGTCTTCGCTCTATTTCTTGGCTCCTGTTGTCTGCAAAGCAATTCATCAAAATCGTCATGTGAATTTAGGACACACCTTCTCATTCAATGTTTTTTTCTTTATTTTTGTTATTTTTACTAACTCTTGACGAGGCACACCTGTTAATTGAAAACCATTCCAGGTGACTACTTCATGAAGCTGACTGAGAGAATGCCAAGAGCGTGGAAAGTTGTCATCAAAGCAAAAGGTGGCTACTTTGAAGAATCTAAAATATAAAACAAGTTCTGGTTTGTTTAACACTTTTTTGTTTACTACATAATCCCATATGTGTTCCTTCACAGTTTTGATGTCTTCAGTATTAATCTACAGTGTAGAAAATAATGAAAATAAAGAAAAGGAGGGTGTGTCCAAACTTTTGACTGGTACTGTAGTTAACTAACAACAATGTTAATCTGAAATTTATAATCAAATTAAATGTTCAACAGCCTATGGTTGGTACTAAAATTAGTTGAAATTAAGTGTTAACCTAATGGAATGACTTTTGTGTCTGCAAAATGGACTATCAAATGAGACTAAAAGTGGACTAAAATGTTAACTAAAATATAATGACTTTTTGTCGACTAAAACTGGACTAAAATGTTTCAAGTTTTCACAGATGTCGTGGTACTTACCAAGTTTTTTTTCCCCTTTACATCGAGGTTTTTTCTTGCCCGATATGAGGGTTAAGTCAGGGGGTGTCGCCTTGTTTTGATTCTTGTAAACTTGTGGACCTGTAAAGCCCTTTGATTTTGGGCTAAACTTGAACTTAAACCTTAAATAGGATAAAAATGACTAAAATGTGACTAAATCTACAATGCATTTTTGTCTAAAGACGAAGACTAACACTAAAATAGCTGCCAAAATTAACGCTGTTTGACTGTGCTAGTGAGTAATTGCTGGCAATTTATACTCAGTTATATTTTCATTTCCGAGTCACTCACAGCTTTTTATTTAGGTTCTTGCTGGCACATTCATAAAATAACATTTGTGAATTTAACAAACATGTATACAGAGCTTGCAACAAAGATGGCTAATTGGACAAATTGCTCATTTCTTTTCATTAGTTGTCCCTGTATTGCTCCTCTTTGACTGATGAAGTTATTATTGTGATTGGCCTTGTTAATAACTGCTACACTTATGGTCTATATGTTATATGAATATTATGAGTTGTCTCTCTAGTATTTCTTTCTCAAACACACATTTATTGAAAGAAATAGCTCAGTAATGTGGTGTCTGATACAACAAGGAAAAGGGAACATAGGACGACAGAAAGACAGATGGAAAGGTACAGATTATACCTCAGGACGTTAGCTGGCACAGAGAAATAAGTTTGTGTGTATGTGTGTGCGTGTTTTTGTGTGTGTGTGTGTGTGTGTGTGTGGATTATTGGTCAATAAACCATTATCTTCTGTTGACAACACACACACACACACACACACACACTCACAGAATACACTAACACAAAAATTGCACATACACATACACACAGACTTGCTTTCTACACACAGCAGGCACAGCAGCATGTGGTACCTCATTGACGTTGATGCCATGTCTCTTCATATAGTCCCTGTCGTTGACCTGCCCTCCCTCAGCAAAGTCCATGGTAAGGATCCTCTTTGTGGACAAATCCCAGTGGATCTGAGGAACCTGAAGGAGAGAGGGACGGGGGCAGAGGGGGAGGGAAGGGGAAAGGAGGACAGAGATTAAGAGGACAGGGTGCACAAGGAAAGAAGAACTGAAAGCATCATTCATTTCATGTTACCAATGTTAACATTATATTACTTAAGCTCATACACACACACAGGCCTAACTGTGCATGTCACATGTGAAGGTATTAAGTATTCATTAGAGCTGGGGGCTGCTCTGACTTCCCCTGCTGAAGATAAGATTCTATCTTAAGTGTGTGTCCGCGTGCACGTGTGAGTGAATGTCGTTCAAATCCTAACTGAAGGATTTCCCATGTGGCAGATCAATAGTGTTGAAAAGCTAATCTGCCCTCTGGACCGGTTTGAAACACTAAAATAAAAAGAGAGGGTTGGGGGTAGAAATGAGAATAAACTCTGAGCTGTCTGGTATACCCACCGTCTTCTACTGTCAGTCACTGGGAGGCGCCCAGTGGAGCCACAGCCTTTTTAATGCTATGCCAGTTAGTGGCTCCACGGCAGCAGTTGGAGGCTTAGGCTCCTTGCTCACTGGCTCCGCTATGGCAGCGGTTTCTACAGAAGCTTCCCAACCTAATTTTGCCAGAGAAGTCACTGATACATGCATGAAGCTGCCCCCCCATCCGAGCTGTAGTGACATCGCTGTTACCTGGTTGGTTCAAACGTACTTTGCGACAGGAAGAAGAGTTTTAAACCTCTCTGGTAGTGCTGCCCGCAGTTTGCGTGAGGAATTTCTACTGAAATGAATAAAATGGCCAAATGACAAATTAACTGGCCGGTGATCTATTCGATAGGTCATGTGATCAGGAGAGTCACGCCTTCATCCCACTTTGCTCAAATGTGATGGAAATGCAATGCTCTCAACCTGTGATTTGAACACAGCTGGACATGGATCAGCTTTAGCCACGCTGGCACAGCAGTGGAAACGTCATTAGTTTTACTTTGGCTTGTTTGAAACAAACATAAGAGGGATTTTTTTTAACTTGATGTACTTGGGTGCAAAACAAACAGGACTCAGTTTTTCAAAATGCAACAATGAAACGACAGTGACAGTGACACAATCCTGTGACTGTAGCTAGCAGTAGCTTGACTGAAGTTTGTTTCTACTTCTACTTATTATGCGCCATCTTTTAAATGGCAGGAAAAAGTAGAGGGCAAAAATAAAAGGGTTTCAGAAGCATGGGGATGAACCCCTGACAAAGAAACAAACATGGCAACACTAGCTTATTTTACTTTGAACATACAAATTATATCATATTGTGATCTACAGTATCAAAATTGAATTTTACTGTGAAGTCTTGGGCAAAGCCTGATGAGGCTTAGCCCATTTCATTGAGCTAAGCCCAGCCCCAATCATGACATGGGACACAAGGAATGACACAAGGAAAATATGGCTACGCTTAATGAGAGGGAGACAGTGTGTGTGTGTGTGTGTGTGCGCGCGCGCACGTCTCCCTACCTTAAGAAAGGAAAATTGGGCTAGCATGCGGGCTACCCTCTCAGCATTGCGTCCCTCATTGAGGAAGTCCAGCTCCAGTGGCATGTTCTTCTTGGCCTCCTCCACCAACCAAATGAAGGCAAAGTCTGGGAAGAGCCAATGGACCATCCTCACCAACACCTTAGGAATAAAATTCAGCACTAGCTTACTTGACATGTACATTATATGTCGTTGGAATAGCAGTGCTAATGATATTGATTTTGAGGGCTAAAATCCATATACTACTTTTGGATATGGTTTCAGTGTCCATGAATTTGGTTAGGATTAGGGTTAGGCTAACCCTAACCCTAATCCTAACCAAACTAACAACAGAGTGAGTTATGCACTCTGTTGTTCGTAACTGCACTCAACTCTTGGTGTGTTTCTGCATATAATTCTGTTTCTGATCCACTGAGTGGGCTGCCTCAAGCCAGAAATTAGCCTTCTTCTCCAAAAGTGTTGATACATTTTGGTTTCTGAACAGGGCTGTTCCCAGCCAGAGGTATGGCTTAGTATGGCTCAGCTGTCCCATTGGCTCACAGCAAGTTGAGAAATTACTGAGCAATTAAGGCTAAGCTTAAGCACGGTTACAGGGTAGTGTAGGTATCTTTAATTGTAGAGGGAGGGGGAGGTCCTCAGACACTGTTTAGCCTTTTGGAGATGTTGGGGCCCAATTCAACAATCTTGTGATGGAAGGTGCCCACTTGATAACCCCGGTGTTATACCTCCAGTTATACACTCTGCCCCATAACATTTATATTAGGTTGCTAGGACAGTATTGTCTGTCTGATGTTCATGTAGATTTATTACATTATAGTCTGAGATCTTCCATAGTCTCTCCATTTATGGCTTAGTATGGCTCATTCTTTTGACATCTGAATTGAGCTTCTGTCTGAATTCTCACTCTGGATCATGACAAAAATGACTGCAACATCAAATCCTGTGTAAAGTCACTTTCCCCACTTACATATTTTACTAGATGGTCTGGGGATTTAAAGGAGCAACCTTCCAGATAATAAGCCTATTTGTGTAACCCCAAATTCCAGATGTCTACCTTGAAGGCACAAGTGGGATTCTTCAACATGTGAAGCTATTTGCACCTGTTTGGACACATACTCACCTCCATTACCACTATGTCCTTGGAGCTTTGAGTCTGAACTTTCGGGTGTTGGACCTTGACAGCCACGGTCCTACCATCATGCAGCACTGCCTTGTGGACCTGCGCTAAAGAAGCGGCGCCCTGAGGGCTCTCCTCAAAGGAGACAAATAACTCTGACAGCTGGAGTAGAGACAGAAGGAGAGTGAAAGAGGAAGAGTGGGAGAAAGTCCAGGATCACACAAAGAGGGAGAGAAATTGAAAAACAAGAAAAGGGGAGATGAATAAGGAAATGAATAAACAGAGTGAGATCATTAATCTTATCATCTCTACTTGAAGGAGTTTAGCACATAGTGTACAATGGATGGAGCCAAGACAGATGGGGGAAAGAGAGTAGTATATAGTAAATGTTATTAAACTGATCACCTTTGAGAACGTACTGAATTATTTTGTCAAGGAATATAAGTGTCCAGTGAACTGAAATTAATTTGGTAGTTTAGAAGATCTTACATGTCACTGAGTTGATGTATTAGATGTTGCAAGTATTCACTTAGGATACACCTGAATCCACTAAGTCACCAGGATGCCCCTATTGCATGCCCCAATAGTTTTAAACATAAAACAACCAACAATTGAAACACTGGATATGTGAATATTAAGTATGAAGACAGAATGGATGTAGGTAGTGAAAAATGCCAGCAGAACATACTGAGAGAAAGAAAATTTATGAAAAATATGCATGATTTTAAAATATAACAACGTAATTAAATGTAGCATGAAAATATGAGAATAAAATGTCAAAATACATATATTAATTCACAGCATAAAAGGCAGATTGCAAGAATAAATGTTGTATAGTTCTCATTATTAGTGAATACACTTTAACATACATCTTTAACATACACCGTTTCATTTATTAGGCAATTTACACAGATTTGTCCATAAATCTTTGCATCCATTTACACGTGAAAATTGGGATTCATCAGTTTCACTTCATGAATCACTTGTAGTGAGCAGATCATATGTATACACAGTGTTAACTGTTACGCTTTTCAACTGCAGCTTCATGCAAATTAAAATTTAACATTATCATTCTATTGAAGTGGGAGATTACTTCTACACACTTGTGTCCAACGTCGTTTTGTAGTAGGTGTGTCAGAGGATTACCACAGCAAAAGATGAAAAAGTCCCACACAGACTCAACAAGAGCTTTATTGCAGGAGACGTTTCAATCCGCAAGGATCTGCTTAGATCCTTACCATAGGGGCATCCTGGTGATTTAGGAACTTCTTAGATCCTTATCAGATTGAAACGGTGCCTCATGCGATAAGGAGAAGTTAAGGATCTTCTTAGATCTTAGATTCTTACTAAATAGAAACACTATCTCCTGCAAGAAAGCTCTAGTTGCAAGTTGAGTCAATGTGCGAAAAAAGAACAGTAATGTGTGTTAAAATTCTCAGTCAGTGCAATTAAGTAGAGCTTTTTGTCCCACCTTTGTGCAGCTCTTTGTCCCAACAAAAGCCAAACTGATGCAGCATGCTACTCACTAACATCAGTGTGATGGCATTGATGGCACTGGCACAATGCTAAAGGTGATGTAGCATTGTAGCATCTGATTACGCAGGGAATCTGACCAGGTGGCAGGCATTTAGAATAACTATATAGAAATAAATAAATATTCTCCCTGATGGTCTTGTTTGCTTATGTAGGTCATGTAGAGGCATAAGTATTAAATTGAGACTGTTTCATCACCAGGTAAAAACTCACTGTAGCTGCTTTAAGTGCAAAAAAGTTTTGTTATAGAATCATGGAAAGTCATTCAGATAAATACTACAAGCAAAGCTGTGTCCACTATATCCAGGGATTCGTCCGAATGCTGTGAAGAATCTTCACAGAGTGAACCCTTTAACACTTGTCAATCGCAGCATCTGCCAGTGACTCAACCCTTGTCTTCACTGTTGTAGGGCCAAGTGCTGTTTTGATGTCCTCTTAGTTTTTAAAGCCTTTAAAAGCAGGCTCTGTGGTCATGGCCATTGCTTCCTCAAATAAAACACCCTCCGTAAAAGGCTTCTTGTGTTAACTGGTGATTCAAACAAAATGACGCCTCAGTTGCAGCCTTATTTTGAGCAACAGGTTTTATGAAAAGAGACTGCTGGGTCTTCAAACTTGATTTAAGCTCTTCAACATTCATTGCATGGATCGCACTCTTTAGTGGATAGATGAATTCCATGTGGTTGGTGTTGTGGTGCCACTACAGATTTCTGCTTTTCGGCAGTGCTTGGCATCAGTTGTAATAACATACCAACACATTTGTCTTTCACTAAATAAAAAGCCAGAAATGTTCTTCCCAATCTGAGTGGAAATAGTACGTTTTAGCTCCACCATGCTACCTACCTCACAGGCAAGTTTACAGTAAGCATCACTGATGTTTGGGACAGGAAGTTAACATACTTATCTCATTGGTCTCACTGGTTATCTCTCTTATCTCATTGGTCAGTTTAATTAATACAGAACCTGTGTGAGAGTGTTGTTTGATGCACTAGTCTATTTTTCTGCTGTTCTCAGGATCTACTGGGAGAGTCTGAAAGATCTACTAGCAAATCGCGATCAACAGGTTGGTGACAACTGCTGTTTTTTTTTTGAGGTCACTAACATTCAAACATACACATACACACTGTCTTGTTTACTTCCTCCATAATTTTTCTGGGTATGTTGTTCAGAAAATACTCTGCAGTTTTCTGCCATTCACTGTGCTTAAAAAAATTGAAGGATCTGGGTCAAGAAACAGGAGAATAGAACATAATCTAATCCCTGTAGAAGCCACCACAGTTTTTTACCACAATATTCCATATTCAGAGACCACATTAAAATAGATTGTTCATGGTTTAACAAAGTGCTGTCACTGGGAATTTGGGTATGTGCCCTCAAAACCAGTCAAGATGTTGACTTGAACATGGGGCCAGTCAAACAGGCAGGCAGGCAGGTAGGTAGGTAGGTAAGCTAGTGTGGACTGGACATGGGGACAGTTACAGACAGGCCTGGGCTGGTGGCCAAGGTCTGGTTGAGCCCAGTGGTGCTAGGAGATTTGGGGGTGACGGTTGGAGTGGTGCCAAGAGACTGGCAGACGGGCAAAGATGGTACAGAGCGCCTGAACAGCACTGCTACCTCATGTTATCAGCTGCAGAGAACAAACATACTGTACGTATGCATTAGGCAAGCATAAAATGTCAGTTAGGGCCAGCTGATCAGTTCTCCAATGTCTGGCCTAATGACATCAGCCAGTCGGTGTTGTCCTCCTCTGATATGATGAATAATTTGTTTCATCATATTGATAAATACTACACTAGCTGTCTATGGGACACCCATAACTTGAATTAAATCTACTTTGACATTTTGATTCCACAGAAATATGAATATACATCATTTGATATTAGTGATCAAAATAAACTATGACTTTTCTCAGCCTCTACAACTACCAGTATGAACTGTAACTACATAAGGAGGTCAAAAGAATATAAAGAATAATGTCACATTCTCTTTACGTTTGTAATGAACTGTGATTATTTTTTCTACAGTTCTTGCATATAATTATTTTTATTGAGAATGATGCATACTGTGAACATATTAGTAATGTACAACAATCAATGTTGTTTTTAATTAATAGTAATGTAATGCCTGATGACTGGCTTTTCCATAAGTCAAATACAAAAGCCATTGCATTGCCAGATTGCACAACCTTTACAGAACATTGGCAAAAGCTCCATTCAACATTTTGTGTTGAATTATTGATGTGTTTTAATTAAAAAGAAAGAATTTGAAAATTTTGAAAATGATGGGGTAACGTTTATTACTTTATCTTCCCATGATCCTAAGGGCTCCTGTTCACTGTTTTGAAAGACTGCCCTTTCCTGGTATAGATTTTTTTCCCACTCACATAGATGCAGAAGATGCGTGCATGTTGGCCATCAGCTATAGCTCATGCAGTGTGTTCATTTAGCAGAGATGTGAGGTAACGCAAAACAATCACACCAGGCGCTCACTGAATGACTGTGTGGTGCGCATGCCACGTAATCGCGGCGGCGTGGGTTCAATTCCAACCCACGCCTTTTGCTGCATGTCATCCCCTCTCTCTCCCTGTCTTTCCTGTCTATCTCCACTGTCACTGTCAATAAAGCAGAAAGGCCAAAAAAATAATCTTTAATTTTTTTTTTATTTTTTATTTTTTTTTTTTTTTTTTAAAGAGACCATTGGCCTCTGTCGATG
>OMLF01045499.1:14265-27554 GCA_900302615.1 Holocentrus rufus
GTGTGTAAAAAAAAAAAACAAAAAAAAAAAAAAAAAAAAAAAAAAAAACAGCACTACATTTAGATTTATTGAGACTAGGTTTAATGCTCGCTATTTTCCCAGATACTTATGCAATATTTGTTTCCTAGTTAGATATATTGGAGCTTTCAGAAAAATACAAGATTGCTAGCTGTAAAAGAGTTGGATGTTGACGTGGGTTGTTTACTGCACAGTAAATACTAAATGACATGAACGCAGCATTTTATGCCCCGCCCACGGATGATTGACAGTCTGTGTTGACAGTTCGCTATAAACCCGCAGAGGTAGAAAAAGTATTTCAATTGTTTACTTAAGTGAAGTAGAAACACTATGGTGGAAAAATATTTTATTATAAGTAAAACTCCTGCATTCAAATGTTACTTGGGTTATGATAATAAAAAGCAAAAGTCGTAAATGTGAGGAATGGTTCCTTTACATCTGGTAAATTATTGATGCATTCACTTGAAAGAAGTATTTTAATGTTGTAGCCCTAATTACTCCAATATACTGTTGGTTAATTTCAACTCTAATAAGGTATTTTGTATTTTGCATGTAGCCTAAAAATGTATTCAGCAATGTAACCATAATTATAGTTAGTTACTTTCCACCTGTGGAGCCCAGTCTAAAAACAAAACACCGTTTAGAAATAAACAGTTTTATTTAGCATTGACTCAAACTTTCTGATAATGTCACAGAGCACAAGCAAAATATCATGTTTGAATATTGTTTGTTCTCCATCTCACTTTGCTACATCATCTGTCACTCAGAAGAAAAAGGCAAGAGGTGAAACCAACACACTTCACAGCATCTGGAGTGATTCTAAGTGAGGAGTATAAAAACGGGCTGTGTCAGAGCAAGGAGGTTTTGAAGCTTGGTTCTGGGGGACGGCGAGAGGCAAAAGGCAGGAAGTACTCTCTGGCAAACTGGAAGATGTTGTCTGGTTTCTTCAGCAGTAAGAACTGCAAGAAGTCAGCCAGCAGGGTGCGGAGCTCTGGATGCTGCCTCATGTACGAGGCATACTCCGCCCTCAGCTCCTCCTGCAACACAGAGGCGCACACACACACACACGCACACCTATTCAGAGGACCTGTAGGGTAAAGCTGAGATCTGTGAATGGAACTTAGTTTCTTCAGGTATTTAATAATTTCCTCCATTCACTCGTGACTAAATAACTTATGGGATGATGTAGCACTTCAGAAGTTTTTGGTCACCTTTCTGTCCAGGAACTTGGAGTGCATCTGCAAGTCCTCTTCCCAAACCAGGGGTCTCCTCTCAAATACAGGCTTGTCATTCATCGAGTCTAACATGCATGCACACGCATATACACACACACAAAAAATTTTTTCCAAGATGTCACTGTCTTTATTACATATACAACAATCTGTTTGTGTGTGTATCTCTGTGTGCGGGGGAGGAGACACTACCTTTTTCTAGCTGGGATGGCAGCTGCAGAAGGGTCATGGAGACTGGTGATCCCACCTGCATTCTGCTGGCCAGGTGCCTGATCAGAGAAAACAAGTCACAACAAAATCATTTACAAAGTACAAATACTGGTAACCCGGTTTACCACAAAGTGATTTGCAGAACGGCAGAGGAAATAAATGCACATAAAAAAAGGGGTCAGGGTCACATTTAATGTCTTGAGTTGTTTCTTCATGTGGGCACTGTGAAGCCTATAACTGTGACTATACAAATAAACTTGACTAAACTTCAGCATATACAGTGTTTTTCTAAAAGAATAAAGCAAGTTGATGATGTTGGGTCACGGACACTGAAACATCATGTGACTCTTAACAGTTTCCCTGAATCCCGAAGATGTCTTGGGAACGCAGTCTCCATGACGTTTACCTTCAGATCAGCATTATATGTTGGTACCAGGGTTAGAGCAATAACCTTTAAATAAAAAATCATATTATTGGTATTGTCCAATGCTGATATAGTGGATATGAGGATATGATTTTTCTCAACAGTCTCCCTCTTGTGGCAGCAAATTAAACTCACCTCCAGGTTGCTTTTGGTCTTCACGTGTAAAGAAAAACAGGAGGACAGAAAATCTTGGAGTGGGCTGAAACTCTAAGTTTAAGGACCTGGGGAAGTGATGTCACCGATCTTACCCATCAGGCAGGAAGTGGCACTGCCAGGTAGCTGAGGTGTAATTTGCAGATTCGACCGTCCTTTCAATCCCAAACACCTCTACTGTCTCATCCCCTACTTCCATCTTCTTTGGACCGAGCTCAGTCTGACCACAGAGAAACAGGCAGACAATGAGAATAAACTCTCCAAGTGGGATACTAAACGACCAAGACATGTTGCATGTAAATAAATACTTACATATGTTGTTTGGCTGATGTGCAGTTCCCAGTCGAAGGAAATGAAGGTCATGTTTTCTGGCACTTTCTTCCTCAGAGCCATCAGCCGCATCAGCAGCAGGTTGGAGCCTTCAGTTACCAGTCCTCTTACAGCAGACAAGGGGTAAGCAGCACTTTCCTTCTTCACCTCCTGTAAATACACAAAGACACACAGACATACACACAGGAAAGAATTACAGCCAAAACTAAGTTGACTCCAGTAAATTAAGTTGAAACCACCAAGCAAATATTTGACAGACAGCGACTTGCAGGAGGTGGCAAAGTTCAACATTTATCCAGACAACCCACAAAACTTTCAAAAGATGACATTGTGGCATGGTAAAAATTTACATTTGAACAGCTTTGAGAACTGGTCTGAACATATTTAAGTCCTGAGCTTGCAAACTGCTTTCATTTTGGCTCTAGCTTTACATGAGTTTGCAGTACTGGTGGAGGTCATTGTGTCAGCCTCTATTAAGAGTCAAAGTGTTTTGATCAAACTCTAAATTTGATTATTCACAGCTCTGGTAGGTTGACTCTTCCCATCCTCTCTCTCTAGTGTTTTTTTTTCTTCTCTCACCTCTCCTGCAGTGGTAACTTTGTCGATCACCATCTTTCCATCACGCTGCACCATGTAGCACCTCTTGCTCAGGCTGTGGCCATCAAGCTGAAGGCGGGATTCAGAAAACAAAATCACAATGAAACAAAGACGTGACAAATGAATGGAAGGCAGGCAGGTACAATCTTTGAATTAACGTACAGCAGCTGACTTATGTTCAATTAGAGGGGACAACAAGACAGCAATACAGTAGATGTGACTGACTTACCTTGAGGTACTCATGGTAGTCTTGCTCCAGTGTCTCCAGGTCCATGGATAAGTAGGCTTATACAGACATAGAAAAAGAGGAGAAAAACAAAGCTATACTGACATGTATAAACAGGCCAAATGCAGGATGTAACCTTCCACCTCTCTCTCCTGCCAACAGTTGCCACCTATTACCTGTTACAGCTGTCCCACCGGGGTTGTCATCTATGGCTCCTTGGCTGTGGGCATGCAGCAGCACACAGGGCTGCAAGCCTCGGCGGGCAAACTCCACTGTAACAGTGAACTTCCCCAGCTTTTGGCCGCCCTCCGACAACGTCCCCAGAGAGTCTGAAAACGCACACTTCTGCAGCTCTGTAGGCTCTGACAGAGAGAGAGGGACAGATGTGTGGATATGAGTTATGTGGTCACTGTAAGATCCAGACAGATTTGCAGCAGCACTTCCTGGTAAACCTTGAAAAATTAACACAACGCCTAGTTATTCAGCTCCCAACTTCTAAGAGCTTGACGACAAATCCAAATTAGACCGTAGATAAAAGAAACTTATCTAACTTATATTAACACAAAGTATAGGTAAAACTTGGACATTCAAACCGGCATCCACACACACACGCACACACACACATATACACACACACACACACACACACACACACGAATAGAGAGAGAGAGAGAGAGAGAGAGAGAGAGAGAGAGAGATGTTAACACGTATAGCATGTAGCTAGCATGGCAACAAGTACCATTAACATTGACGTTAGCTCTGGGCAGAGGGAAGATGTGCCAAGACCAGGTGCGGTGTAGTGCTGTTAACCTCCAGGCATAGTGCCAGTCTCCCCAAACACCGCAGACTAACCAACAAACAATATCGACAACTTACCAATGCTGGACAGAAACCCGAGAGCTTCGTCAGAGGCTTTCAACTCCTCTCCGTCGCGTCCGTCAACCTCACTTGAGGTAACGGCGGCAGCCTCGTCCTCCAGCGGGGCTTCCATGACCGTCACTGCCCCGGTGTGGATCCGCGACAAGAGTAAAACGAGCCCCTTCCTGGGCTTACCAGCTTTCTAAAGCAGCTTGTCGACGCAAAAGAGTAGTTGTTTTCACATTTTTGAGCCGTTCGTTGCTGTAGGGGCACTTATACGCTCTCTGCCTCTTTTTGATAGCGAAAAGAACGCGTTGTCATGGCAACGACGCTGCATTACCGTAATGTTTTCTGTATTTGCGCAGCCGAAATTACTGACACCCCGCAAGGGAAAAAAAGGTTAGGCGCCCATAACACACACACACACACACGCACACCAACCTTCCAAATAAGAGGAACCACACAATTAAGCCACACATGAGAAAATTTGCACAGAGACGGGAGACTAGAATCCTCAGCAGGATACAAGAAAATAAATTGAATCAGGACTTGAAAGTCAGACTGGGGGCCCCCCCTCGGACAGAGCTGCAAGAAGGCCCCCAACCCTAACCCTCATTAACTATTTGATGAAATAGTTGATGAACAAGAAAAATTCTGAGGATAAATCTTCAATTTTCAAATTCAAACCCTTGCCGCATAAAAATTTGATCTATGCTAAATGAACCAGCATTTTGGATTAAGGTACAATTAAAGGGGCACTCTGCAAAAGTTGAGGGTTGATTGAAGTGAGGACTGTTTAGATTCAGCTGTCAGACTGAATAAAGTCAGACTGACAGTGAGAACCGTGTAGAC
Organism: Holocentrus rufus; assembly: GCA_900302615.1. Classification (NCBI taxonomy): domain Eukaryota; kingdom Metazoa; phylum Chordata; class Actinopteri; order Holocentriformes; family Holocentridae; genus Holocentrus; species Holocentrus rufus. The sequence goes on from OMLF01045499.1 coordinate 19,166, forward strand.
TCAAATTTCATGAATATTCGACATTTTGTCAGTTGAACCTAAAGGGTCCCCATGTCAATGTAATTTTACGTAGCGCACTTTTAATCAATTCATGTACTTCTTCAGTGAGACTGACGGTGGTTCTCAAACTGCAAACTCAGTGGACAATGTTGGAAAAGCATGGGTCTTTAGTAGGGTTTGATGACTTTTTTTTGTTTTGAACCAAAACCAAATCTTTTTTATTTTATTTTTGATTTGGACATTCAATATCTTTAAATTTGAACACTGCTATGGGTAAATAAAAAGAAAGAAAGAAAGAAAGAAACAAGAAAACTAATAGAGTAAACCAATTTTCATGTCAGGATGATGCCAGGTGTGATGGTGATCTGTCTCTACTGTCCACTTGTGATAAAATCACCAGCGAATGACATTAAAATCAAGTGTGATCAGAGTCTGTGTGACCTTAAATCTGTCAATTCTCATTTTTCCACTTCAAAGAATCTAATTCTGTGCTCTCGTCCTTTTACACTGACATAGAAGAGGTCACATGGAGCTCTGTTCTCTTTTCTAAAAACCAACTTGCACTACCATTTTAAATCACACACTAAATACCGACACCGGAGCTCATTTTTTCACTGGAACTTTAACTGCTACTTAAGTCAAATAACAAAATTACCGCACTTCTACTTGAGTAGAATATTGAGAATCAGATGATTTAGTTTGAGCAGATTTTTTGCTGATTCAATGTGACTGAGCAGCACATGGTGCAGCAGCATCACCGCTGTGTGGACCCGGTTAAACTGGCGGAGTGGAGGACCTGCTCCACATGACGGGTGAATAACAAGGCAGCCACACAGGGCTGAAATGTGTGGCACTCCCTAATCTGGTACGTGACAGTATGAGAGTGAGCGTTCACCGGGTCACGTGGCTTCACTTGCTTCCCTTAGGTATTCATTATCAAGTCAAGTCAAGTCAATTTATTTATAGAGCAAACTGAAGTGCTGCACAAATTGCACAAACATAAAAAAGACATAATAAAAGCAAGGTAGATAAAGAGAAAAAATCAACACAAAACAAGGAAGAACCATATGTGGAATTTAAAGTGAGGAAGAAAAGACTGGATTTGAGTCTGGATTTGAAAGGTCTTGAATGAGGGGAGAGTGTAGAGAGATTTCAGGTGTAGTAAAACACACTTGGGTGGCCATGTTGGAAGTCCTCAGCTGGTTGTGTTTCTGACACTTGCTGGGAAACAAGAGAAAAACTTAAACTTGAAAACATGAAATTAGGAAACTTGGGCAAGATTTCTCTCCGCATGCAATTATAGCAGTGTGTACTAACACAGCATTACTTCTATCATGTTTTTAATCCCCACAATGCACCTAGGTTTGATTTGAGGTTTGAAGCTTAAAGGTATCAAAGCACCCCTGTCGTAAATGGGTTAGGCTTAGGGTTAAATTAAATAAATTTGAACTATAAAGATGTCCTTCCATGTTTCTTCCTTATGCTTTCTTCCCTTCTAACCCCGGACTCACACCAAAAGATTCACGAGTGCCGGCAGTCGCTCTGGTCGCCGGCTGCTTGTCGGCAGTGAGCGGGTCGTTCAAGCAGCGCAGCAGTCGTCATTTCATTTGTGATCAATATCAAGTTTGGATGAGAGCTATTTGGCAGTTAGGCAGTGGATTTGACAAAGATGACAAAATATACATTTCTTCATATTTCCAATGTTTATTATTAAATGCGCCCAATCTATATATCTGTCATTAAAATAAATAAATAAATAAATAAACTGCTGTTAACTCTCAAAATTGTTGGCTGAATAGACTAGGTATCCCCATTATTTCAGTCACTCTCTTCCACAAATCTTTTGTTGTTGTTGTTGTTTACATCGCGGTAAACAAACAAGGAAGGGTTGTAAAGCTGTGGAGAACTGGAGACAGCAATGATGAGCTTCTCCTCCATTTTCAGACTGGAATGGAACAAATGTTTGCTAGGAACTTAGTACTGCGAGCGGTTGCCATGGGGGAATGGAAAATTAACCCTAACCCTTTGCATAAAGTTGAACTCTACTCAACTTCAAATTGCTGCTAATGACGCTTGAAACGCGTCGCTCTCTGCTGCCCTGAGGCGTCTGAAGCTCTTTGTCGCCAGCTTTCATTGAAAATGAATGATGGCCAGCTGATTTTGTCGCTCGTGAATCTTTTCGGTGTGAGTCCAGGGTGACATCACACCAAAGTCATGGCCAAACTGCTGTGAACTCCTGATTTCTGACTTTGAAATGCAGCACAGCGTGAACAGAACTAGATTGACATGGTAAACCTCTGTGCTGGTTTAACTGGGCGCTGATCATCTAATCTAATGTTTTCTTCTTCTAATGAAGCCATCTGAATTGTGTCACTCTGTTTGAAGTACATTTGGTACATTCCTCAACTGATGATTCTCATGTGCAAAAAGCACAGCTTTGATTAGGCAACGGCTCGATGTACGTGTGCAAAAAACCCCTTTAGCTCTTTGATTAAATCTAACATTTAAACATCATGCCTGTGGCATGAGTCACTCCTGTTGGCACAGCAAAAAAATTCTAAAACGAGAGGAAGCCGGTGTTTCTGGCAGCTATGTGTATAAACAAACAGGCTGAAAAAGCTTCGTAATGTCCGTGTGACTCACTGTGTGTCAAGTCCATCCACAGAAACTTCGCCATTCAACACCACTTGGCGTTATCTATTACTAATAACTGACTTTCCAACACAGATAAATAAATAAACACTTTTCAGCTGCATGGGTGGCAGGTTGCGATGGGTCGCATACCTTGAGGGTAGGAAGGTTGAATCTCCTGTTGAATCTCTTTCCATGTTTTTCTTATTGAATCTGATGCAGACTGGAAAAGTGGACTTGGTTGCATAGTTCATTTAAATTGACACTGACCAATTACAAGCCAGCCAGGACTTGTACACAAAAGTCACATAACTCAGCAGCAGCTTTATGATTGGGCAGTTTTGGTTGTAACTTCCTCTAATATGATGGACTTGTCTGTCTCTTCTTCTGTGGTGTTCAGACCAGTTAAGAACAGCTGGATATGAGTATCAGGCCACACTTCATTTTGTCTCCTTCTACCCACAGTGCCTTGTGTTTTGGGCTGGTTTCCTGTAGCTGGTTGGATTCTGACATGTTGTCAGGTTCAGGTGACATTTTGTCCTCACCTTGACAAACCAGCTGAACTGAAGCAGGAGACGCAGCAGAGCTCAAAGAAACTGACCTGAACAAGGTCAGTGAACGCACCTTAAAAGATGTTTAACCCTTTTCTTGTTCCAGGGGTTTACAGCTGTTTATAATGGTGAAACATTTGAGTTTCAGTATGATATGCAAAGAAAACTCATAACAAACCTGCAGTTATGATCAAATGGTGAAGTTTTTTTTCTCACACTGAAAAAAAAAATCTCCATCTTAAAGGTGCACTGCACACTGTTTACACTCAACCAACATACATGTGGAATAAACATGAATCTATCAGTGAGTATGCTGGACAGTGAGAACCGTGTATATTTAGTGGCCAAATTGTTTCATTTTTTTTTTTTTTTTGTCAGTTGAGTGGAGAGGGTCCTCATCCTCCGCTATTTTGTGTAGTGCACCTTTAATAAGTTAAGCAGTGTCCTCTTCAGAGTTCAAATCTTGTTTATCTTCAAAGATGGTCAAAAATCTGCCAGTGGGATGAGATAATCCCACTTGTTTCTGATGCAATTTCAACTGTTTCAGGAATTTTTCTGAGGACAAGTATAAATGTGTTGAAACAAGGCAGAATAAGGCAGATCAGCCCACTAGGATCAAGAAAATGACACTTGATTCAAGAAAATTCTGGAAACAAGTTGATTAGCATTGGAAACAAGTGGGATTATCTCATCCCACTGACAACAAAATTTGAACACTGCAGATGAGACTGAATGACTTGATATTTTTTCACAGGAGTTTGGTCACAGGAATATAATCTGTGACCTCTGACCTCATTACTGTTGGTTGCTTGTAATATTGGTGACTTACAAACTGAAGCTTCATGTACAGATGAACTCAGTTTAAATTACTACGGATGAAAATGCAGATGTCTGAAGTCTTAAAATGAAGGAAATGAAGATTTGGTTTTGTTTCTTTCTAATCCCAGATGAAAGCTGTGTTCCTCTACAAAGTAAACCCCTCATGTTTTCCAGATGAGAGCATAATGTCGATGATGAAACTTGAGCGTAACGGTTAATCAGCCCAAACTTTTACTGGGAAGTTGAGAAACCTGAGTCAGATCTAGCTGATGTCCGAGCCTCTGGGGAGCGTCGCCACATTTCACTGTCAAACCAACATCTGTGTTTATGAATGTTGATTTGGTTGGATTTTGTTTGTCTTGGGGAGGGGAGCAGGAAGTGATATCTAACACAGAATCAAAAGGATTCGTGCATGTGACACGCAGCAGCAACGTCCTGCTCACGACCTCTTGCAGGTTAAAAGGTGATGAGACAGAGCACAGGATGTACAGCTCACCTGACTGTACTGGCTGGACGTTGAGTAAGTGAAGAGGTTATTGCATGTTCTGGGAATTCTCCACTTTTCTCTTCGATATGCTGGACAGAAAGGCGCTTTTTGCTGTGCTGCATCCCCAGTTTCACCTCGGAAACTGTCAAACAGCTCATCAGCAGAACACTTTTTATACCTAAGAAAAAGCTAAATTTAAATTTTAAATCCATCTCCTCAGGGCAAAGCGTTGCAAGCTCAGCAGGCATGCAGCGAGAAGGGGATTTCTACAATGGCTGCATCTGTGAGAGAAATATCAAGGTGACAGATTAACCTTGACCTCTGATCAGCCACACAACAAGCTGCAGATTTTTATACAGGAAATATGCAGGAAGGCCATAGAAGGATTAAACAGCTAGACATCCTGAAACGATTCACTGAGAGTGCAAGTAACAGCAGAATCAAAAGCAACTGGACTTGATTGCAGACGCTTGAAGACGTTTTACTTCTCATCCAAGAAGCTTCTCCAGCTGTGACTTACTGCAGGAAATCCCAGGTCCTTCTCCTCTGTGGGGCCGTTATCAAGGTCGTTAATACCAATTAACATGTTGGTGCCCCCGGGTGTTTAACGAGAGTCATTGAAAGTCATTGGTGTCACCTGAAACCAAGTGTGAACGACTGTTGAAGTTGTCATGAGGTGACAGTCGTGAACGGTCGTTCAACGGTCAACGAGTGTCGTTACACACCAACTTGTTAATTGGTTTTAACGACGTTGATAACGGCCCCACAGAGGAGAAGGACCTGGGATTTCCTGCAGTAAGTCACAACTGGAGAAGCTTCTTGGATGAGCAGTAAAACGTCTTCAAGCACATTCAGGATGTGTCTGAGAAGATTCTCATTCATCCAGGTCATGGTACTTCTAAGTGCTAGGTAGAGGCAAGAACTTCAGTTCAGAACTGAAGAAGCCTTTTGGATGAGAGGCGAAACGTCTTCTAGAAACTCTATCAAGTCCAGTTGCCTCTACCTAGCACTTAGAAATTTCAGGATGTGTGTTTTACATTGTGTATTTATTGTATTTACAGGTCAGTTCCTTATCTGCTCCGTTCTTTTGAACATGCGCACTTGTAAAAAGCCGAGGAATCGGGTTACTCCAGGAGAAATGCAGCTAGTGTACGCCGATTTCTCTTAATCCTTTACCTCAATTTCCAAAATCGCCGTTCCTGTTTACATGGCAGTTGAGAAATCGGGGAAATGCTGTCTGAGGTGAGTTACCAGATTTCTTAAGTGCATGTAAACGCAGTAAATGAGAGACTCAGAGGAGGACAAGAGCTAAATAACCTTTTATGGTTAATCTGATTATGACTTTTAAATGTTCACTTAAATTCATTTTGTTCTTCCCTGGTTGATGTTATTATGACCTTTTCTTCTCAGGGCCATGTACTTTTATAACCTTTAATGCACTTTAAATGTCTTGTATGTCTATGTATGAATATTTAGTTTTTTGTTCTTTTCATGTAAACCACATAGAATCTACTTCTGTATGAAATGCGCTGTATAAATTAATTAAGCCAAATATAAAATAGCAAACCATACAATTTGAATCACTAAATACAGTCAGTTTTATTTTCACAGTTAACCCCAGAAGACCCAAGTCTAATGTAACTGAAAGCTGTTTTTTTCCACATGCACGCTGAGATGAATGGACATGGAGAGAACAACACACACACGCACGCACGCACACACACACACACACACACACACACACACACTGCAGTATGACCTTAACAAGCAGCAGTGGGGGAGAATCATTACACAGTAAAACACAGGAACAGGGGCATTGCAGACGTTTCTAAGAGAAACCAACTCAGCTCAGCTCACACTGTCATTCCAGACAAGCTGGTGCTGAAGTCTACAAATAGCATCCTAACGTAGGTGTTGGGATGCTGCAGGTGGGTCAGGGCTTTGTGCAGGTTGATGGAGACAGCATCCTCTGTTGACTGAGAGAAAACCATATGTGAGCTCTTAGAAACCTCTGCAATGTGGGTCTGTCTGCGTCACTGTGCCACTGGATCAGAGACTTTCTCACCAACAGGTCCAGAATAGGTGATGCAACATCGTCCCCTCTGGTCCTCAGCACGGGCATGCCACAGTGTGCTCCGCCCAGCCCTCTTCTATGGTGGCCAACAAGTACAAACGCGTTGCATATACAGACAGGCGCTGCAAATACAGAAACGCGCTGCAAATAAGAAAACAAATGCAAAAAGAAAATGCCGCATATCCAGCCATACAACGGAAGTGCCCCAGGCCTCTAGGGGCAGTGCTGATGATGAGGGCCATGTGGAAAAAAAGAAATAAAGAAAGAAAAAGAAAAAAAAAGGTACTTTTTCATGTAGCCTCTCCCGACTCCAATTTTCCTCCCACCAATAACTTTCTTCTCATGTACTCTGCTCCACACGTTTATACGTCCGTTGTCTGTCTCTCGAGTGGAAGCTCAGCACTGCCCCTAGAGGCCTGGAGCGCTTCTGTTGTGTGACTGGATATGCAGCGTTTTCTTTTTGCATCTGTTTTCTTATTTGCAGCGCGTTTCTAGAAATGTAGCGCGTTTCTGTATTTGTAGCATTTTCCCTTTGCATCTGTTTTCTTATATGCAGCGCGTTTCTGTATTTGCAGCACGTTTGTACTTGTCGGCCACCGTACTCTTCACCCTGTTCACACATGACCGTGCTGCCATCCAGTCCACGAACATAGTCGAGAAGTTCGCGGACGACACTACAGTAGTGGGTCTCATCTCAGACAACAACGAGACCCACTACAGAGAGGAGATCCAGCAGCTCACTCAGTGGTGTTCAGCCAACAATCTGGTGCTGAACACAGGGAAGACCAAGGAGGTCATTGTGGACTTCAGGAGTTCCAGGAAGATGGATCACACCCCCCTCCTCATGGACGGAGAAGCGGTGGAGCATGTGAACGATATTAAGTTCTTGGGCCTCCACATCACATCTGATCTCTCCTGGTCCATGAACACCTCCCGCCTGGTGAAGAAGGCACAACAAAGGCTCTTCTTCCTCAGGAAACTGAAACGGGCTGGACTCTCCTCTCAGCTTTTACAGGGCCACAATGGAAAGCATCCTCTGCCTCAGTGTGACAGTGTGGCAGCTGCACGGCACAGGAGAGGAAACAACTGGCACGGGTGGTAAGAACGGCACAGGGCATTGTGGGCTGCCCCCTTGCAGACCTGGATTCTATATATGCAGGCCGCGTCAAGAAGAGGACCAGATCCATCGCTACGGACCCCAGCCACCCGGGTCACAGACTGTTTGTACCGCTTCCATCAGGCAAGCGCGACAGGAACATTCGGACTTCCACCAACAGACTGAGGGACAGTTTCTTCCCCAGAGTCGTCAGAGCCATGACGCCCTGCAGCCCCTCACACACACCTCACACACATCACACACACCTCACCACCCTGCAGCCCCTCTCACACACACCTCACACACCTCACCACTAGGGATGTCACGATTATTTGATTTCACGAATATCCGCGATTTTAAACGTCACGGTTAATTATTCGTGAAGATTCCTAAACACCGTCACTTTCCTAAGATCATGCCGGACGCGGAACCATAGGCAGCGCAACTCGCACGGAACCAAAACAAAGTTACACAAGTGAAAGCAATACATGGAAGAAGAATGGATGAAGAGTTATCCCCCCCAAAAAGCGGATAAAGTCTGTCGTGTGGGATCACTTCGGTTTTCGAAAAAATGACCAAGGGATAATTTTTGATGACGGCTTCCCCGTTTGCAGAACATGCCGCAAATGAGTCGCATCTAAAGGCTCAAACACGAGCAACATGACCCAACACTTGTGAGACAACCACCCGGCTTTGTATGCGCAAGTGAAGGTAAATGCACAATAACAGTT
>OMLF01045524.1:8239-39475 GCA_900302615.1 Holocentrus rufus
TTACAGAGCTTAGTAATATAATTCAAGGTTCCCACATTATATCAAATATAAAGACTTTTCCATGACTTTCCATGACTAAAATCCTGAATTTCCAGGACCAATATAAAGGTACCATGTCATTTTTTTCCCTTGACCAAAATTTTTAAAAGCACTTTTTATTAGGTCTCATTAAAGTTCATCATTCTGTTTTATTCTGAGGGGGAAGTGAGCATATTTGGCTAATAACTAGTTACTGATTTTGTTATTATTATTATAATGAAGGCGGACAAAAGTCAACTTTTTCCAAGAGTTTATTAAATCCCCTAAGGTTCCATGTCTGGAATAGAATTTTCAAAATTCCATGACTTTCCAGGAATTCAATGACCGACGGGAGCCCTCTTGACAAAACCCTCGTCACCGAACAGCGAACAGATCTGAACATACCTGCGTCATGGGAGACTCCACCGCTGCCGTTTTTCGCGTCCACAACCCAGAGCCCCTCCTGCCCATCAGGTCCGTTTTTCACTTTGAATGCGAACACCGCCCCGATCTTCTTCACAAAGTCCGCTCCCTCCTGCGGAGAGTCAAGGAGAGGTGACGGTGCTGTGAGACGATCCTCATAACGCAGCGCTGCGATCTCTTAGCAACCAGAAACCTACATGTATGTACAGTCAGAATAACCTCCACAGCGGGCGTGTCGATTATTCAATTTTCTTTGATTTCATTTCATTTAAGTGAATGGATTTGAGTTGGGAATAGTCCACTCCTGGCTGGCCTGTGAGGGGTTTCCATCTCTCTGTGATCCTTCTCAAGATTTCATTTTTATTCCATTTCTCCCCTTTTGGCTTTTTTTTTTTTTTTAGGGAGTTTCGTCTTGCCTGCTGTGAGAGTTCAGGTGAGGCTGTTACTGTGTTTTCTATAAAATGTGAAGCCCGGTAAAGTCATTTGAGGCTGTCAACAGTGCTTAAGGGCTTTAAATAAACTTGAACTTGTATGTGAGTTTATTATGAGAATATACTGTATAGATAATAAAAGGAAATGAAAAACTCGGGATCCCAAGGTGTGCCTGTAATCTAATATACTATACTCTGTGCTGCAGTGGCAATATAGACTCTGAGTGTTAGAAAATGAACATGGGGATGTGTCTCATGCACAAGTTTATGAGCCTTTAATCTGTGCCAACATTTTCTGGCCCAACACTTTTTGAGAAAACACTAAAACTTCAGTCCTTCAGGCTTCTGTTGCACTCTGCTGTCTGGCCAACGGTCATTCACTCAGTTGGAAAGACGTACTCTAATTGCTTTTCGGATTCAACTGTTGGATGAATACCCGTTGGCTCAGTGTGTGTGTGTGTGTGTTTTTGTGTGTGTGTGTGTAATAACTGATGTAATTTTGAGCGCTATTGACTGTCACAATGACAAAAACGAAGAAAACAAAGCCCAGGCTGAAAATAACTGAAACAATCCCTCATGTAACAAAGCATCAGAGGCTCCTGCTCACTGTTTTTGAAATAAGTTTTGCCCAAATCAGAGATGCTTTAATCCCAGCACAGGTCTGCCAAGTCAACAGCTTTTCACAAAGTGACAAACAAGTGACAAACTCCCCAACCAGCACGGTTCACAGCAGAGTCAGTCTGGGCTCACTGAGCTGGTATATTGGTAAAATACTTCCTGATTCTTTGATTTTATTAGAAATCAAATGATAAGGAATAAAAGGAACTGTACTGGATTCTGTTTACTGATGTCATGTCATGAGACGCCTGAAGATCCAGCTGTGCTCATCACACATCTTGACAAGGCATAAAACACATTCATACAAATTTTGTGAATTCAATCTGTTGAGTCTGCACCCCCCCCCCTAATGATAAACTTTGTGTGTGTAGATGGTGTTCGCCTTAAAAGCATCATATCTGGTACAGCATGATTCTGAAAATTGTCTGAAAATAACGGGGGACTGAACTGCCAGTCGAGACAGTATTGGAAAATGATGTTTTTTTTCATTCCCTGACAGACTCCCACATACATATATATAGATTTGTGTGTGTGTGTGTGTGTGTGTGTCTGGACTCTATGGCTGAATTTGACTAGTATGAAACGGTGACTTGACAGAAGTAGAAATGGGAAGAAAGGAAATTGAAGACTTGGATATGCTCACTTTGAAGGAGGCATTTAGATTCTCTAAGTGCAGAGACAAAATAGCTGGGAACAGGTGAGAAGGAAAGCAATTATGTGAGTTGCTGGGTACTGTTTTACCTCCTGCAGTTTTTTGTCAATCTCCTGGAAGACCGAGTACGCTTTAAAACCCTCCAGGCCACTGACAGAGCCGGCGGGAACGGCACCAACGTGGGACCTGCGGGACCTGTGGACGCAGGAAAAACTTATTTGTATACATAAACATATAGATACATGTTTCTTTATGTGTGCGTGTGGTGTTGAGGTGAAGATTACAATAGAGAGAAAGACAGGAAGAGAGAGAGGAGCAAGAGAGTGAAAGAGATACCGCCTTTGTATACGCTGTTCACTACGATTGAATGCATGAAAGCAAACAAAACCATGACCAGGGTCAAAACCAAGGCAAGGACCAGGTTCAGCCTTGAGTCTGTTGTATCTGAAGGCCACGTAATTCTCAAGTGATTCCATCTACCACTCCAACAGTGAGCTTAAGGGCGGTGTGTGCACTGCACAAGGTGGAATGACCAAGAACGGGGGGATTTTTTTGCAAAAGGAGCGATGCTCGAGCCGCCGGTCACGGCATGGCACGTGAAAACAACTGACAACAAAACCAAGAGAAGAAAATGCTTCTCAGACATTAGAGCTGCGTAAATAGTTTCAGAACAGCTTTGATTCTGGGAGCTCAACTTTTGATTTAATTGATATAACGACGATTGATGATAAAGTAATTCTCAATGCATTACAATTTTAATTCCACCCAGGTTACACTGCATACTTCAATAAGACATTTTGATCTTAATCAGCACTTGCAATTATAATATTTCTAGAAAAACAAGTCAACTGAATTTAGTTGTTTTTCCTCACACTATACAAATGGCTACAAACACAAACTAAACTGAGGTTTCCCACTGACACCAGAGATGCATACTGATTGAACTGAAAAGAGAAAAAACAGAAACATGATAAAAAAAAAAAAACGATGTAGTTGCCAAAGTTACACTGACTGCCTACTGGCATCGTGGAAGCTATAACTGTGTGATTTGGCCAGCTCTTTTTTCTAGCAAACGTGGTGATTTAGGCATCGGCGTGCAGTTCCAGGAGAAAGCCTGTTCTGTCGGCCAAACGCCCCTGAAAGGCACAACTATAAAAACTTTCATGTCTGATTGTTCTGCTTGTCGCTAGTTCAGTGTGTTCTAAGGATGAAGATGATGAGGAGGGCTGAACACATCCACGGATGTTCTGCAATTTTTGTGAGGCGGCATTTTGTTGCCCATGACAACAAGCCTGTCATTTCCTCTATTTCATTGACAGAAGTAATTACTTATTTCCATATTTGCAACAATAGTTCTCAAATTATCATGGCTTTGTGTGGCACTTTGTGTGTCGATTGTACAGCTCTGGATTCAAAATATGCTGGAATAAAATGACTGAAATTGTTATACATGCTTTTCAAGTGGCGCTGCTACGGGCAATACAGTCGAGTGGGATTTGAATGGGAACAGGGCTCATGCCTGCAGGCAAAAAATTTTATATACAGAACAACAACTTGAGGAGGGGAAAAAAATGAATTTTTCACATTAACACAAGATGGTAAAGGGAGGATTTGTGATTTTGAATTGATTTTTGACAACCCTGTATATCGAATGCATTACAAGTTCTGCATGAGAATCAAAATGGTAATCTGCAGGTGCAATAGCCATTCCTGTTTCGTAGAATCTTGATGAACACACCTTGTTCATGTTTTGTTGCGTGATCAAGAAAATTGAATAAATCAAGGCCCTCTAATTACAAAGCTAGCGGCTTTTCTCCGGCTCAGTCTCTCATGTCAGTGGCAGCTTACCTGACCTCCTGAGTGAATTATTTTCAGTGCACTAATGCTGGTCTGTAACACTGAAATGGGTCCAGCATGAAGAATGTTGGACCGAACGAGTGACAAATAATTGGCAATTACTTCCTCACCTGGCCTCCTGTGGGAATCCCATCCTGTAGAGAGTGACAACCACTGCTCCTCCTAAGCCGATGTTGTGCTGCAGGGCCACCTTCGCACCTGGGACCTGCCTCCTGTCAGCCTGGCCTCGCAGCTGCCAGCACAGCTCCGCACACTGGGCCAGACCTGAGCGATAACACACCGACACATGGGTGGGTGAGAGGGAGCGGTGACAAGGGGTGACGGGGAATGAGGTGGGCCGAGGAGCAAAGAAGGAAGTTTTGAAAACTTTCGAGATATTTTTACGTCTACTTTTACTTTTCTGCGCCGTGTGGCTTAGCTGGGTTTTCTTTTGGAGACCGGGTGGTGAACTTCCCGAAAATAAGATGTTAAGGGACTGAAATGAGATCACTCACTCACCCAAACAAACAAAACCTGGACTCTGACCGAGATTAAGCCCATGACCGCTAACTCAACACAGACATGCCTCTCATCAGATTGACCGTAACAAACACTTAATCCGAAAAGCGCTGATTGTTTATGCAAAAGGGAAGCATCAAACATCTGCTCACATTCATAGAAACACTCGGGGTGAGTTCCCTGGCTATTGTGGCGCGGGGGCTGGGCGAGGTTGATTCCTGGTCTGCACAGTGATAGAAGACCCTGTCTTAACCCCTTGAACTCTGATTTTCCCTTACTTTTCCCCTTTAGCAGAATCAAAGTACTAAAAACCATGTGTTCCACGTTGCAGGACAATGTCACATGAGGGAAACATTCAAAGCCAAGACGCCATTGTTTTATGGCTACAGCATTGCATCAAACAGAAAAGATCGATGTCTTGTGCATCATTTTATACACATTTTTTTGTAATTCAGCAGGACAGATTTGGGATCAATGGAAAACTTGGGATCTCCACTACAAATGAAAATAAAGTTCTGTATCTTTGAATAAAGCTCGACTACGCAACAATGACGAAACCAGCTGTGGGAGCGGCAGAGCTGATGAGGTTAAATATCATTCTACAACATCTGACATTCTCAATTATAACTGGTCATACATACAGTAGATACTATATCTTTACTGTGCAGCTCAAAACACTTAGGTCAACACAGCTGCAACAACACAGATACAGTCAAAAAAAAAAAAGAAAAAAGAAAAAACACTATCAGTAGAAGCACTTTTTGGCAGCATAATTAATTCAGACAATATGAAATTGCACTGCTGGCTGATGCAAAGAGGTTATAATTATTTATAATCAGGGGGAATGTGCTTCAGACAGCCTCCTAAAATAATATTTGCTGGCACTGTGCAAAATTGCTGGCCTCAAAAATCATGTTGCAGGCAAGATTTTTTTCCCCGTTATTTGCAATGAGCACAATTATACACACTGAAAAAAAACACCAACACCATGTGTGATTACAGTCCCTCCCCTGTGGGTCCCTGTGGTCAAAATGCCAGTGGATGAATGCTGCATCTGTAAAATATACTTTCCTTCACCTCCCTTCTCATGCTAACAGAAATAGCAATTTGACTCCTGCTGTGGCAACCCACTGGCTTATCAGGGAGAGTTCCTGTGTTACTGTTGGTGTTGCAGGAACAACACCATGAATTAGACTGCGCTTAATGGCCTGGGCCGCTTGCATGTAAAAAATGACACACATGACAAGAAGAATAAGGAAAGTGACAGAGGTAGAGGGAATGGCAGCACAGATTGTGAGATACGATGCAGCAGAGAGAGAGAGGGAGAGGGAAAAAAGAAATATATATATATAAGAAAATTTCAATTAAAAATAAATAATTGACAGTTAAATCTGATGAATGTTAGCAATTAAAATGAAGCCGAAAGGAGGTCAAAGCACTGCGCACATTGATCTTTAGCCCCATTATGGTGCACAGTGAGAAGTGGTCAGGCCTGCAGAGGCTCGGGGAGCCAGTGACACTGTTTGCTCTGCTCAACCCTCAACAGTTTAATATGTGGAGGGATTACCCGAGGAAGCCTGCCAAAGTCAGCCGGCTGGCTTCTCACATGCAGGCTTAGGGTCACTTTTATCCAGTCGCAACCCTGCTGCTCTTCACTATGAGAGAGTCGCCACCTGGTGGCCACAAGTAAATGTTGATGCCATGTGGGCAAAAGGGAGAGCAAAGTTTCAGGTTAAAGAGCGCGCCTGCCTGAACTGATCTGAACAATATTTGTAAATAATTCTTAACCATAAACCAGCCAGAGATGAAAAAGTGTCTTTTTTAATCTTAGAGTAACACGCAAGGTTTTCTTACTCTAGTCTCATGTCACAGTATCAGTAGAATATCGATGTATCACAGGCTTAGAAACAGCTGCAATTTTTTTTCTGACCTGGCTCTGCGTCATTGGCTGCACGCTGCGCTGCTGTCTGAGTGAAGTGGATAATTCCATAAATCATCCATGTATGATTGATGGTTTATCTATGGTTGAGAGTCACGAGTCTCAGCATACCTGTGGCACCCAGAGGATGTCCTTTAGAGATGAGGCCTCCACTGGGGTTGACAACAAACTTGCCGCCGTACGTGTTGTCCCCTCGGTCAATCAGCTCTCCTGCTTTACCTGTGGCGAATATGCAAGACCTATATTATCATATGGCAGTATGACATAAACAGCGGGAAATTCTGCACCTATGCATTTCCACTCTGGTCCCTAACAGCTTTACAATTTCAGAGGTACTGACTCACCCTCGGGGCACAGACCCAGGGCCTCATACGTGATGAGCTCATTGGCTGAGAAACAGTCGTGCAGCTCGACCACGTCGACGTCACTGGGCTTCAGGCCCGAGGCCTCAAAGCACTTTTTAGCTGCCAGCCGGGACATGTCATAACCCACCTGCCGGGAAGAAAACAAATATCCCTGATTATAATTGGAGGCGCATTGCAGAAAACCGAGAATTAATTTATGCCTGACAATTTATGCCATATCTCATAAATCTAAAGTTACCTCACTGCTCCCAGTACATCATAAAGTTTGAGATTGCCAAGAGACGTCAGACTACAGATGGTAATTTTGTGATAAGACCAGACCTTGACCCCTGGTTGTTTATCAGTTGTACTGCTTTAAATCTCCCAATCCTCCCTGATTAGTTAAAATTATTACAACACAGTCATTGAAGTGAGGTGGTCTTTATAATCTGACAGCTCACACTGACTCAGTTTCTTGAAGCTGTCTCTAACTATTAGGCTACATGCAACAAATATCTGGATTAAATGCACTTTATTATTTGCTGAGTTTAAAAGCAAACGGCAAGATTGATAAATTTTCTTTTTGTCTCCATAAAAAAAAAGCATAAAATAGGCTTCAGGCATGTCTGTGAAACCATCCATATAAGTTACAAGAAAAAGGTTGAGTACTGTGAGTTTTGGGTACAGCTACCAAAGCTTTCTCACCATTTTCATGCAGCTGTTCTCTTCAAACGTGGTGGAAAGGTCCGTCACCATCTCCTGGGCCAGGATCTCCACCGCCTGACCTTCCAGACCATGGCGCCGGACAAAGGCCTCGCTGGCCAGGACGGCTGCTCCAGCACCATCTGACGTAGGGCTGATAAAAGGAGGAGAGCAGCAGAAAGGGTCATGGACGTGTTGAGAAGTCAGGCAACCACCTGGGAGAAATCACTTTTAAAATATGCAAACTGCAAAGCACAACCCATCAGTTCAAAGCTCAGAATCTGCACTTCAATAAAATGGAAATGATGACGACTTCTTCGCCTCTTTCACACCACAGACACGTTTACGTGCCACGTTTGCCAACTGAGAACTTTCAAGTCAATCTAAAGGTTCTGAAAAGGTCAGATAACACGAACCAATAGTGATATAAACTTGTGATCCTCTTACCAACACTGCAAGAGAGTGAGGAACTCAAACACCTTCCTGGACTTCATGACCTGCTGCAGGCTGTACTCCTCCTGGAACTGGGAATACCTGTGTCAACAAACACACACACTTGAATTTAAGTCTGAAAAGGACAGCATAATCACCTACTATTTGCAATGCACAAATACAAATAATTGCAAATAATGTGCAAGCTTACTGGATTAGCAACTTGTGCGAACCTGCAGTTTTACTTTGTGTGCTCTGAAACATCTTTAGCTCTACAGTAATAACACTTTAATACTATATATTATCATGTGTAGTAGCAGTATTTACATTTTTGAGCAATAATAGTATTTTTATAGAGTCTTGTCTGCGTCTTACGGGTTGTTGGTGGAATGTTTGTGATTCTTCCATGCGATCTTGGCAAAGTGCTCTGGTTTAGTGCCTGGAAGAGACCAAAAAACATGAACACAAACCTTTTATTTGAGAATCCCAACACAAAATGAGAATATAGTCACAACCAAAACTTCCATATAAGCTCTCTCTCCCGTTTAACAAACGTGCAGCATGTACCGTATTTCTCCATGTGTTCTCTGCCAGCGTTGCCAAACATCTGTGGTGCTGCTGGGGCTGCACTCATCCCATAGCAGTTGATCATCACCTCCATGTGCTTGTCCATAGGATTGGTCCTGTCCATGTACTACAAAGCAGATTTTTTAAAGATTTTTACTCTGTTTTTCAACTGACACAAATATTTGAAATATTTATCAGCAGACCTATGCACACATTAAATGAGCAGTCGTATACCTTTGAGGATAATGAGCCCCTCTCCATCTTCTCAAAGCCGAGGGCAAGCACACAGTCAGCGAGGCCTGCAGCAAAAGAAAAGAAGTGCTCAAGTGGAGGTCACACTTTAAAGAACATTTTTTTATTAGACTTCCTTACAAGTCAAGCACGCAGTCTAGCATTATGACTTCGGCTTAAGGTCCATTCAGAGCGGTGTATTGAAGGAAAACGTCTCAACCTGAGATATGATGAGCTCTTCCTGTGTGCATGATGCTAAAGACAGAGTGCTGTGCTCATGTGTGACTGTCGAATGAGAATCTGGTGGCCATTAATATGTTTTTATTCCTACTGTTATTCATAGTCACATTTAATGCAGTCATTTCTCTAAAACGATCAAGCACCTACGATTTGCCAATGCTGAAGAACTGCCTTCATCTCAGGAGAAATGCAAAATCAAAGAAATTTCATCACCTAGTGTTACTGCCCAATCAAAACAAATCAGAGACAATTAGACCAATAAGTAAGACTATCCTGTCTTAAACACCGTAATATTGGTTTGTCAGCTCTAAAATGCTTCCTGCCAAACTCACCTCCCTGGACCAGCTGGCGGGCCATGAAGAGAGCAGTGGAGCCGGTGGAGCAGTTGTTGTTTACGTTGGTGATGGGGATGCCAGTCAGGCCCAGACTGTGATAAATGGCCCTCTGACCACAGGTGGAGTCCCCTGGGGAGGGTCAGATAAAAGATGACCTGAGTATTTTTTTATTCAGCATGTTACAGGGCGAGAGAATTCGTCCTTGATATAATGCAAACAAGTGTGCAAGCGCAAGTTCTTGAGAAATATGCATTTTTTTATTGATTCAACCTATATTTAGCTCTAGGGAAAGACTGAAAGTTGCAGACTGTTTTTTCTGTGGTGCTTGGAGAGAATTTCAGAGAGTACAAATACATAAAATTGATAGTTTATCACTACCCGCTTAATATTTTAGGCATATTTTGTACTGATAGGCCTATCCCGTCCTAACATTGAGGCTTTAAAAAATTATATTCACAATGTCAGCTTTCAGCGCACTTAATATGCAAGAGTAAATTCATTATTCGTGACTACAGTCAAACATAAGCTGCCTACTATTTGTTAGAAGGCCTATTTTAGAGCAAGAACATTTTAGAGCAAATGGCTTCAACAGTTCTCTTTTAGGCTGTATCTTTGATCTGTACTTGGAAAACAAAGTGTTTTCTCTGCCCTGCATACATGTTCTGAGTGCAAGATTTTGTTCTATTAGGTTTGGCAGATGAAATGAATGCAATGAAGGTTATTGAAGCAGCTTTTAAGGAGTGATGATGTAATTTGCCAGAGAGCTGAACTGAGGCGGGCTTTTTCTGTGTCTGGGTCCACAAACCTGTGCACAGCAGCTCGACAACAGGTTAGCTGTGCAGCCTCAGTTACCATGGCGATCAATCCTGCTTAAAAGTGAGCCACTTTCAACATCAGGAACCCTGATTTGATTAACCTGATGTTACCTCAATAACACCTCCATGCTTCACAGTCTGCCTCACAGGAATGAGTTGGAAGATCATGTTATTCAAATCTGCTAGTTTGCAGAGAGATTAACTTTTTTTTAATTTACCATGCAAGGAACTTTACTGCACAATTTACATCATGTGCAAGGGTAATAAATCTGCATGCTACACAGCTTGAGGGATACCCGAGGAAAGCTTACAATATTTTGACTGCATGCATTTGCATGAATGTATGCTAGGTCAACAGTTTAGTAAAACTCTTTACATTGATCTGGTTGCATCCTTTTTTTATACATTGCCTGCTGTTGGAGACCAGTTTTATGCTGGCCCTTGCTGCCATGACAAAAAGCATGTTACATCATAAAATATAACATTCTGAGAAAACAAACTTTAAACTTTTACATTTCATTCTTAAAATCAATGAGCAAGTACTGTACATTGAAATGCCAAGGTGGTGTTACCCTGTATTTCAGTGGAGTTTACATTATGTAGCATGTGTAAACAACAATCAACAGGAACACAGTGTACTGAAGTCTAAACAATGGGGTCTTACCGTAGACATACCCTACACAGGCTTGCTCAATGGCAGAATATGGGACTCCTGCATCTGCTAAAGCCTTTTGACCTAAATCAGACAGGAGGCATAATAAAATGTTGCAGCACATGAATAACACTTTCCATCGCACAACTATTTCAACATGGTAACTGTAGTATGACTGAACAATGTCCATCATTTCTGTAGACATACAGTATGTAAGAGAAAGCACTACAACCTGCTTCCTTGGCCATATCAGGGTAGTCAAAGTCCTCTCGGGCTCCAGGTTTCTCAAACTGCGAGCAAAACACAGAACAGCCAGGTGAAGGTGAGTGCCACTGAACTCTAGCATTTCCATGTGTTTTCCCCATATTGCTAAACGATTGTATATTGAATAATTATTAGGTAACTATTGCATTTACAATACAGTTGCACTTAAATTAGTAATCAATAACTAATTAATTAATAATTTCTTTCTTCCTAACTTTATTCTCTCTTGGAACTGATAGTACTATTGCTTATGAAGCTCATTTAGACATAAAAAGGTCAGAAACACATTATATGAGTCCATAAAGTCTGTCCCCCATTCACTAAACATCGGACTCTTATAAGGTCACACAAATTAGAGTCTCTTGCTATCTGGATTATCCAATTTGGGCCCTTAGATTAAAAATGCACAGGCCCACACACTGCCAGAAGTCACCATTTGACTGTACACTATTTATTTGCCCAGCAAAAAAAACTAAAAAGTGCTGAAAGCTGGTTATAATTGGACTGATGTGGATCATCTTAGTAAAATGTGAATTGAGAAACTGATTCAAAGACCTCTTAGAATAATGTCAAATGTACAGTTCATGTGGAAGCCTGTTAGGTCTATTACAAAATCTATTAAAATCTGCTCAAAGCTACAACAACAGAGGAAATAACCTTGACTTCATATTTGGAGACTTGTCAGAGACAAAGTTGCTCTTGCTACATTTGGATTATGGCCAACAGTTCATACAACTAGTGTCATTATTTAACAGTGCTAAAATTCACCATGATACTGAGCTGCAACATTATCACCGCTACATGACCCTTCACACAGATTGTGACAATCATTACCATGGAACATGGACTTACATGATATGACTTGAATAATACATACAAGCAAACATTAAATCAGGGGTTAGCTTCCATAAACCTGAATTCAATTCAATTCCAAGAAAACCACAAAAATTGGAACATTTGTTTTCCCAGGAAACTGAGCTAATGTTTACTAGCTGGTTGTCTGCTTCGCTACACGCAGTCTGCTCGTCTGTTAGCAAGTCGACTGAGCTGTCAAATAGACAATGAGGTGTACTGAAATTAACTGCAATATCAGATATGGATTGGTGTTACAAACTGTAAACTATTAGCTGAGAAATTAGAGTAGGAGAGGTTGCAGTGCAGACTAACGGAATAACGTACAGTTAAAGTTAGCTAACTATGCTAGCTAGAAGTGCTTTAAGATCTTTCATAACTAAGGGGGCCGAATACTCTGAACTGGATAACGGTTACCTTTGTCATTCCCACACCGATGACAAATACTCTATTCTTCTTTAGAGGTGCCATGGTTGCTCTTCTCCAGTGGCTGGTTCAGAGAAACACCGTCAGGTTTACACGGGACAGCAGCAGGACTGACACAGGTTACACAACAAAGATCGTCTATGTTGTAACAGATGGATCACTCAAAATCTCTTTATATACAGTCTATGATCTGGCCCTCCTTCCTGTGTATCAAAGTAGGCGTTGACTGATGTCTGCACTCCAGCACCATTAACATAGAAACCTGCTATATATCTGATAAATACATAAATAAAGTTGTTATTCTCAGAAACACAATTATTATCCGCAAAACACCCAGAGCTATCGCGCAATTTAAGGCACCTGAAAATAAGGGTGGAGTAGGAACTCTACCTTCTTACTGCTCTTTGGTTTGTCAGTCAGCTTGTTACCTTTGTCCACACATATCCCACAGTGCAATTCTCAATTATATTGAATGGGCTCCAGTTATGTAAAAGATGCAGGAACTGCCTCTGGGGAGGCACAGGGTTTTTGAATGGAATAATTACAATGAAGGTGCAGTAGGAAGAAACATGCATGTGTGTCTGTATTAGGTGTCATCTTGAAGAGTTAACTGAAGGCCTTGTTGGCGCTCAAGTACCTTGTTCACAACTTATTTCCTTACTTTTCATAGAACTAATTAAAAAAACCACTTTTTTCAATCTTCAGTTCAACTGAGGCAGTGAAAAAACTGTCAAAAGCAGTCAATAGCGCAAAGAAATACTGCTACTCAGAGATATTCTTTCACTCTTCAATTTTATTGAGACAGTGAAAAAAGACTTTGTCCAAGTTCTTCAGTTCAAGATGTTGTTATGGACATCCCATTCTGTTAATCCACATTTTCTTCTATTCACCATAAACAAACCACGCTGCCTCCGGATCTGAAGCATCCTTGTTGCCAGAAATCATCACCTCTGGATATTTGGCTGCAGTGTTCATCATCACATAATCACATCTCTTCAGGTTGATCATATGAGGGCATCAGCACTTGATGAACTTGTGCGTGACCTCATATATACCCACTGACTCGCTGACTTTCTCATCATAGTCTGTCCAGTCCTGAAATTTTTAAAATGAAATTATGGTAAGCATGCCTGTATAGACTGCATTGAACATTACACATTGATGATATATGACTGCAAGAGTATCTGAAGATGGGATTTTCCTTAGGAGTAGATATGGTCAAAATACTTCACACTTTATTTGTTCAATACACAAAATTTACAAAACTGAAAGACTTCATCTAAATAACTGTTCAGCACTCACTTTCTCTAGCAGGTTGATTTCAGGAAACTGTGTTCCAGACTCTGCTCCCTGTGCAGCGAAGCCGGCCTGGTGCGGATTTGAAAAGGAGGACATTAGGAGAGGGCAGCAATCATCACTTTGTCCACTTAACGAGTTTTCTATAGTCATCTTGAGTCAATAATGCAACACAACTGGTTGGTATCCACAGTATGACCAGCGTTTTTTTTTCTTCTCTCTTTTCAGTTAATTTTATTACAAGGACACTGAGAGAGGTACTCAGTTTTGTCCGTATATGCATCGTTTATTTGGTTTGGAATTTATCCACATTAACTGTTGCTACAAAGTCCAGCAACAGTAAATACAAAGACATTTCACATCCAGTCATAGTTTTAAAGTCAGGTCCATTTTGTTCCGAGGAATAAAAATGCTGCTAATTATAAGAAAAATGCTTAATGGATACCAGAGTGATTTGTTCTACTGTAGTTTTGCCTTTGCTCCTGGAAGTCACAGGTTCTCACTGTTTTCACACTATATATTACACTATAATACACAAATATCCTTTAAAAACACATTTAGAAGGCAAGATTTTTTATGCACCTGTCTTATCATCCTAAAATGAAAAGGTGAGGATGCAACAGAGAAGATAATGAAGATAAGAGAAGATAATGTATATTTAGTTGAATTCTGAGTGATATACCGTTAAAAAATGTCAATTTCATGCTACAAACACTGTAAATCATTTTTAAGGCTCTCACTTGTGGTTGGAAGTCAATGGGCTCTAGACCTCGACACTCAAACTGCACCATTGTCTTGAAGCGCTCGCTGTCTTCCACCTTCAAACAGAAGACATGCGGCACCATGAGAGGCTAGGTTATTCTTTAGTTAAATTAATTTAAAGCAAGTTCCAATTAGTCCCATTTGTGGACATTTATGCTGCATTAAAACACAGTCAGGCTGACATCTGTTTAAGAGAAATGAAGCGCATGCTTGCTTACATTGTAAGGCTTGATTGTGTCTCCCAGGATATCTGTAAGGAAACAGAATGTAAAGGCTATCATGATCAAGTTGGATCCTTTCAGAAATTTCACCTGAGTAAAAATAACAACCAAACTTCACACGGCTGTCAGTGAATAGCGTGTCGGCCCATACCGATTGAATTTTCCCTGGCGCAAAGTTTGCACTTCTGCACCATGCTGGCACTGCCTCTTCCTCCTTTTAGTGGTGTGCTCTCCTATGGACACAAAAGGACAGGATAGAAAGTGTGTGCGTTACAATAGTTGTATAAAATGTTTGTTGACACACTGCATGGATACAAAGATAATCTTGTCCTTACCGCTAATGTTATATACTGCCATTTATCTGGAATCTCTCCACAGTTCCCGCACTTGAGCTAAATCAAAGGAAGACTATAAGTTGCATTTATTAAGTTCATTCAAAACAAACAGTTTTAGTGTTTGTGAGTGTGTTGAGTGTGAGAAAGTATGAGAGATTACTTCAAAGCCTGTGCAGGAAAGACAAATACAGTAAAGAGTCCAGTTAGCAGGCTAGCTCCCAACACTTTTAACAAATCAAAAGAGAAACATACTAGCTATGAGAAAATGCAACATCGGTAAAGTAAATTTGAATGCGGTTTGGTCCTTGCTACAAGTTACACTGCTGCAGATCAAAGCAGATGTGGAGGCATGGCTGCATTTTTTCCTAAACTGTGATTACCACATGTGTGACAGCTGAGTTAAATGTGTAGGAAAACACAACTTAGAAAAGATGCTGGTGCCAAATTCGTAGATCCACTAACTGGCTGAATTCCTACCCACAGCTTCAAAACATAAAGATATTTCCATGCACCAAGAGAGCAATAGGTAAGACTTAGCTTAGTGCGCTATATGTCACTATAGTGTCCACTTGCTTGTTTGTTTGGATAGAGATGTGAAGAGATGGACTGACATGCTAGCCTGACAGCCTGTACCTTCAGAAACCAGCGGAAGTCTTCGCCCACCGGCCGCACGTTGGTGACATTCTCCAAAGTGGCTTTGAACTGCAGCCCAAACTTCTGTCAGAGGCAGGACAGAGGAGTTTTAAGTTCACCCATTCAGCCAAACTGGTTTTGTTTACACCACAACATGCTACAGCAGCACTTACCACCATTTTGACGCCTTCCCACTGTGCCTGCTGCGTTCAAGTGTTCCACGTAAGCTCTGACTTTGGAAACTTGGTTGGGAATAAAAACAAAACACGTCCAGTGAAAATTGTAGGACTTTGGCAGCTGTTGTTTTAGCTTAAAAATCAGGCCTTCGGCGCTTCTATGGAGGGGTGGAAGAGAAAGCGTGCGCCATGCTTGTAGATGACGTTTTTATAAATTCATTAGCTAATTTGCATTGTTTAAATTACTTTTACTATGAGTTGTTGGCATCTCATCTGTCGGTTTTCGACAGTATCATCGAAAAGCCTGACATTTCCAGTCCTATTTAATGTACGCACATCTGGTATTTTCGACATTGCCGTCAGCGATTAAAGCAGCATCACTTCCGCAGTCTGATGCGCCCTCAAGTGGACAAACTGGAACAACGTGTATGGAGAATGAATGACCACGTTTGATGAACCACGTGGTAGTTCCTTTTTTTTCTGGAACTCGTCTCCATTGAACACGTCACTTCATAAACACTATGTATCAATTACGTACACGAGACAAGGAGGATCGGCTTATTAGTTTATTGACCATTAAGCATGTGACAATGTAATTGTTATAAATCATCCAACGCCCCAAGCCAGTTCAACAACCACACAGTACAAATCATTCATTCAACAATTGCACTATACACAAAAAATACAACACATGGAATAGAAAAGCTATATGACAGATTTTCTTTTAAATATAACCTAATGCTTGAACGGAATAAGGTTTATATTGTGGATACTTACATTTCAACCTGAGGCAACTTTGCAGAGGCATTGTGGTAGGTCTTGGTGGTTCATGGTCATGATTTGTATTGCTGTAGTACTATTCCCCCTCCATCACACCTTTTCTAACATCTCTGCACTCAAAACAATAGTGTCAACCTGAGTATGCATATGTAACACTGTATTTTTTTTATTCATTTCAGAACCGGGTGTTTGTTAATGTGCATGGTAGTAAATTTGCTTGACAAAATTAGGTGATTATGAGAAAATACATGATGTAAATAGGTAAATATAGGCATATATCAATTACCTTGCTGCACAACAGGAAAATACAATGTTAAATCATTCACAGAACAGGAGCACTTTGTGTTAATAAGTTTTGATTCGTGAGAGTTAATATTTCACACCACTAGGCCATTGAAAAGAGGGGAAAGTGTCCCAAGAATGTAAAACCACCCATAACACGCTGGACTGAGTTAAAATAGCAGTAACCATGTGAATCTCTCGCCTTTGGCTCGTATTCCTTAATTATTATTTCAAGTCTTTTTTATAATGGATACATGTGGCAATCAGAACTGTAAAGTCATGTCATGTGGAACCGTGCTCTTGCAGGTATGATGCAGACTGAATGCAGTGGAAATGCTGCATGTGGTAAACACAGCGACCTCTGGTGTAACACATTACAAAGAACAGTGCAGGAACTCAAAACACTGGCAGAAAGGGTAGGAAACACTCCCAAGATTGTCAACAGATATACAGAGTGAAATCCTGGGGTTTTCAACTCATCTTCAAATCATTTTTTTTCGTCCCGTTTAGAACTCATCCAAACATGATTAGATTCCCCGGCCATAAGGGGTTCAAGTTTTATCAGACATTTAAAAAATAAATAAAATAAAAAGGTTCCCCCTCTTTTTATTTTTTCTGCATTAATTGTCAGAGCAGCAGGGGATACATAAAAACAAAATGTAATGTGGGAGAAAAAGACATGGGATCAATTTTAACCCATGGTCTCATTGCAAGAAAAAAAGAAAAAGCAAAGACCTTATCTTTTACCCCCGACAGAAATCTAAATCAATTCAACAATTACAATAAAAGTAACTAATAACAAGAGTAGTCATAGTGTAATAAAGGCATTGCAATTCTTTTTGCATCTTTTGTTCCATTTTTTCCTCTTAAATACAGTGGTGCCAATCGGCATTATTTACAGCTCTACACCTGCACCCCCCTCTGCCCCGAGGAGACAGGTGCGACGAGGTCAATGCGGCCGGCTGCTGGACTCTGATGTCCGTCGTTGCCGTGGAGTGCTGTGACCATTCATGCAGCCGTTGTGACGCTTGCTCAGTCCACCGTTCAGAATGTCTTGGATGTGCTGTACTATCAGGTTGATGGCCACTGCAGAGCAAGAAAGCAGACAGAAGACATTACACAGAAGGCTCCAAATATCACCTCAACATGGGAAAATAATAAATTTCCCAGCTTAACGAGCACAAATGTAACAATCATACATTGCATTACAACCCTGGCCTTACCAAGGTTATCTGCTCCTCGCGGAATGATCACATCTGCATACTTCTTTGTCTGGTGGAAACAAAGATGAGTCCAATACTAAATTAGAGAGCAAAAATTGCCACACACACACACACATGCATAAATAGAGGATTGTGACTAAAGATGGCAGGCAAGCTAACACAGGCACTTACTGGTAAACAGAACTCCTCAAAGGCCGGTTTAACAAAAGTTATATACTGTGTCAGCACTTGTTCCAGGTCCCTACCACGCTCACTGATGTCTCTCAGCACTGAAACAAAAAGGATGCATATTAGAAATATCAATTTGACATTTACATACATCGTTAAAAAAAGTCAGGCACACGTACAACTATACAGGTCAGTCTGGATGGGAGGTGCACTGACAGCCTCAGAATTGAGGGGAAAACTGCTGATTCAGCGCCCAAGTAACATCAGCAAACTATCCCAAAGCTGTGAAGACTGATATTTTAATTAGGGGTGCACCGATCGATCAGCAAACGATCGAAACTGGCCGATTTTGCGCCAGAGCGGCTCAGACCGGAACTGGCAGGTCTGTCTGACTATAAAGCCGACTATATTAGCTGATCTGGCGTCGCACTGCGGCTGCGCTGACAGGCGAGAACATCAGTGCG
This sequence comes from Holocentrus rufus, assembly GCA_900302615.1. NCBI lineage: Eukaryota > Metazoa > Chordata > Actinopteri > Holocentriformes > Holocentridae > Holocentrus > Holocentrus rufus. Next base: position 26,876 of record OMLF01045524.1, read on the forward strand.
TTAACATGCAGAGGTCAGTTTCCTTGTTCTCTCTGCTCTTTTGCACATGTGCACTTGCAAAAGAATGGTCGGCTTGGATCTTATTGGCAGGTCTGGCTTTTAAAAAAATTGTTAATCAGAATGCAATCGGTACAACCCTAATTTTAATGAACACACTTTCACATGGATGAGTCACACACACACACAAACCTCGGCGTGAAAGTCTTGTATCTGGGTCCGTGTCTACAAACAGCTTCATCTGAAAGAGATCTCTGATCTCCTGTGAGTAAAACATGAGGATGCCCTCAAACAGGACCACGTCAGCCGGGTACACTGTCACAAACTCCTCTTTCCTGAAACACAAGCAGAAATTGCTCCTTTTCAGTGACCAATGCTTTTGAGGCATTCATTACAACCTCAGGCATTCAGAGAAATGTGTCATGTGGGAATGCATTTCAACTCTTAAAATGACATTTGGGGACAAGAACCTTTGACTCAGAATAGTCTAATAGGGGTAAGACACTGGCAAAGCAGGAGATGTGGCATAAGAGACGGGTGCTCACCTGGAATGGGTGACAAAGTCATAAACTGGGATCTGGACAGTCTCCCCCTGCAGTATCTGTCTGAGTGTTTTCATGATCAGCTCATTGTCAAAGGCATCTGAGGACCAGAAACAGACAATGATCACTTGGGATCTTTATATGATGTCATATTACCTAACCTCGCTAATCCAGACTAGTGTGCGCCCATGGACACGTGCACTGCCAGCCACACTAACTCACATGTGCGGATCACACATTTGGTAATTGAGGAATCATTTTTGTGTAACAGCTGTTGGGTTCAGTCTCTGGGCCTCACAACAGCTGCCTCTGAGAAAGGCCTGCTGACTGGGGGGGATTTAAATCAGCTGAGAAGGGAAGCAGGAGTGAGGGAGGGCAAAGACTGACGCCAAAAATGGATCAGGTGCGCTTCTGCCAAAAATGCTTTTGGAAAACCATCAGCAACGTGGCAGCAAGGCATGGCGCTGTGCATGCTGTTGAATTTAAGCCTCATTACAGAACATTACAAGGTCCATTTGCATTTTGGGGAGTTAAATCGAAGATAGTGTACATGTATACATATAGGGTTTGATTTGCATGGAGATATCTATGCTTTTGTCATTCAATCTATTCCAGCATTGCCAATATATATCATGTCACTCCTTTCCAAACCCAGAAATCAGCCTGTTTGTTTAAATCTGCGCAACCTTGGGGCAGCCTCAGCTACTCTGAACTCCAGCCTTCAGATTACAAAACTATGTGAAAAATTTCAGAGAGATCCACACCTGCCCTGCAACTCTGCTTAGACAAGAACTCACAGGCTTAAATATAGCAGACTGAAAACAACTTTCCTTTAAGTCCACTGGGCATGAGTTATGGCAGAGACTAAGGGCACTATGAGATTTGCCCAAGGTAAGTAAGCTAAACTCCTAATGTGCATGAGGCATGGGGTTTTAGTACCTGGATGATCGAAGTTGAATTGGCCCTTCAGCGCCTTGGCCTTCTGCTCTGGGGTGAGCTCCCTGTAGAAGCTGTCCTGGCTGAGGATTGCCACCTGCCGCTGGTGGTGGTCAATCTTGTTCTGCCCTAGCAGCTCCATGATCTTCTCACATACTGATGACTGCAGAGACAAAGATACAAAAGGAAGAAATCCAAAAAGGATGACCCCAGGGAAGGATACGATGAATGTAAACAGGGTATGACTGAATTTATATATTATAGTATTATAATATATAATATTATAATTATAATATATATATTAAAAGTGGAGCAAAATTATATTTCTCACCATCAGTATGATATGAATGGTAAATGAAAGCATGGCTGATAAAACCATTGTAATGCTTCCCTGGTTTAAACTTAATCCAGGTGTAATGAATTGAGCATTTGGTTATTGAAATACTTCATTCACAATCATATTAAATTTTTACCACCACTTGTGCGGGTGGGCCTGCATGAATTAGACTGAACACACACTCAGGTGAATTGCCCCATGGGCCACCATCTTTGCCCTTGTTGACCTCAGGCTCCCCTAACTAAATGGATCTCCTGCCAATGCTGACTGGGCATTCTCCAGCAGCCCCGACTATAGTGCTTTTGTGCCCGTGAAATGTACCACAATGAAACTGAACGCCCCCACTCTGGAGCTAGGAAGTCATGTCAGCACACACCTACACACTAAGCTATGAGTCAAGAGGGGCAAGGGAATTGGAGCACATCAAACATGGCTTCTGACAAAAAATACAAATGAGATCATGTTCACTCTGTAGTCCCTCTTATGAGGCCATCTACACTGTCATCAAATACAGTACATCAATACATCAAATTGTCATCAATTTGGAGGGATCACAAAACTACTGTAAAGACAAAGCACTGGATGCCATTTGTACTGCATGACTACAGTACAGAGGTGGCAGCTCCATTTCAGACAAGGAGGCTAAAATTACATCATTCAGTGCAAACTGGGTGATCCAGCACCTTAGGGCAAAGGAGGACGGGGTTGGAAGCATTAGCAACTTTATAGTTAAGCCCGAATGGTATCAAACATTTTTTACTGGCAGCCCTCCTGCTCAGCCCCATGTAAGGTGTTTCGAGGAGCAAAACATTGGCTGAGTGCCAATGGTTAACTTAATTTGGGTATCTGGGTCAAATCCAGAAAGGAGGGGCGAGGATAACGGAAACGGTAAATGCACCATATACAATATAAGCAAACATGGAAAATGGAGTGACTTAAAGTATTTTAAGAAAAGAGAGTCGTCATTGATTTAGTCTAGGGGTTAAGTTACTTGACCGTGACGGTCACAGGCAAGTCCATACGCTGCACTCCTGTCTGGTTTATGTCTGCAAGGCGCTAAATACAATCCAGTTTAACTACGTTTTCCCTCATGACGTGTTTAAAACAGAAATCCATTTATGAGTCTGCGTCATTTTTTTGGCACGAGAGGGGGGAAGTGACTCGGTTTCTCGCTAGTCTGTCTCGCCCGCACACGCAGGCATCCCTAGAAGGCGAAAGCAATGAAATTCTTCCTTAGGTCTCCCTAAAAATCAAATCCTGTATCCGTGTAATTGGCCAAAATCACAGTGATGCGTAAAATCTAACAAATCCGCATGGCTAAGAACTGTTACTGCATTGCTCACAGGAATCTCTCAGAACAAAGGAACCCGGGCGCGATGGCTTCTGATAAATCACACCCTGTTCGAATTCACTGCTTTTTTTCCCGCTGGCGCCGGTTTGTTGTTACCGTTTTTACCTCTCAGAAACTACCGTTATCTGGCGCCAGAAAAATAAGAGGTGCACATTTAAGATTTATTTTACTAATATGTATTCTCAGTTTTTGGTGTCTTTAAAGGGCAGGAAGCTGCTGACAATCGGGTCAGGAATTGTTTGCAAACACAAGTGACCGCTTAAGCTAACCTCGAAGCTAACAGTAGCTATTAGCTGGCTATCAAATAGCCTTTGTCTGGCATACCGGTGCTGCTGCTAGTAATGTGATGGAATTTAGCTATGTGGCTACTTCAGCTAACATCGAGAACCAACTTAAGTCTCGTGTAAGTCTAGTCTTCTAACATCTAAACATCTAAAATGAAAATGCAATTACTTAAGCCGAGAGTTTGGTATAATATCTGGACAGCAAACAGACACAAACTGAGCTACTACTGATGGATAGCAAGATGTTTAACAGATGGTAGCGATGTTGAGCTGTCAATCAGGCGTTATCCTTACGCAGCCCAGCCACGCGGTCAACTAACGCTAGCATACGACACTGCTACCCAACGGCTCGCCAACCCGTTTTAACACAAAATATGAACATGACAAGTCACAAAAATCTCCAAAATAACTAGCTACAGTTCCGACCTTGCCGCTGGCGGTGCCACCCGACACACCGATGAGGAAAGGCTGTCGAACAATATTATTGTTTTCGCCTCGGTCCCTTAGATGTGCCTCACTGTCGCCGGCCATACTTGCAATGTGCGGTCTGATCGTCTGTGCCTGAAGATTATTACCTCGTAGCTCCTCCCATAGCACTTGAGTTTACTTTATGTACACACAGTTTTGTTGATATTTATCAGTTTGCGCTGCATTTTAATATATTTGAACGATAACATTCGACCAGGCTATTTTTAATTAGTCTATTAATTTTGAAAAAAATGTTTTACACGGTCCCTTTTTAATTGACCGTTAAAAGATCCAACCGTGTGTTACGTTGTGAAGCCTGAGCAGCCAATGCCCGCCGTCTTTTGTTTGTCCCGCCTACTGTTGAATCTGCTGCAAAATAATGTAACTAAAGGAAACTTTTACCTAAAAGTTACAACACTGATTGTCATTTAGAAACATATTTTTTCAAAACAGCATTTAGTGTGAAGGAGGCTATATTGGTAAGTGTAACATTAAGAATAAAATAACGACACAACTAAATAAATGTCACCGCAAGGAAATAGCCTGTTATCAATTCTTGCTGCTGGTAGTGAAAGTTGTTTCAGGTTGACACGAATTTAATCTTGAAGTAGTGTTAATTAAGTGTTTCCTAGTAGCAAAAACATGCAAAATGTTTGTTTTGACTCATTCCAGACGTCTCCTGAAGTCCAGCAGGCCCTGTGAATACCATGCTCCAAAGGTTAGCTTGTTCGCTGCGGCTGCGGCCCACCGCTGCTCCTCTAGCAGCGGCGACACGATGCGCCTCCTCGGGCAGCATGGACATCAGAGTCCCGCTGAACTTCTGGGGTGGGAAGAGGACGAGGAGCGAAGAGAAATTCAACAAGGAGGCAGTTTATGAACCTGCAACAGGTAGAGAACACAGATGTCACACTGTCAACTGTGTATAGTCTTACAGGTCTTGTTGACAGTGGGATAAAATGTAACATTATAATTGATCTTAAGGGCTGTTTTTAATCATAGCTGGTTTTCTCCAGGGAGAGTGAACTGAGCATGTTTGGTTCCATAATATAGGACCTGGAGTGCATACAGTTTTAATGAAGGTGTCTCAGTGGGATTCAAAACCCTACAGCCCTGACAATGCAGATGTCATGATCAATGAACTGAGCAGTGATCTCACAATGATATATTCAAAAATGAATCACGTTGAATCATCACTAAATGAATGAATAAGTAAAGTGCGACGGCCTTGCCAAATATAAATTGTTGTTCCAGCCCGTTGTATTTATATTTAACCTGTGTCCTTGGCCGTTGTAATCATCATATGTTTCACTTTGCAGGGCGCGTCTTGTGCCATTTGGAGCCATGCGGTGCCTTGGAGGTTGACCAGGCTGTGAAAGATGCCAAGTCAGCGTTCGGCCATTGGAGCAAGATGTCTGGGATGGAGAGAGCAAGGATTATGATCGAAGCTGCACATATCATTGAGGTTTTTATGTATTTGTTTGTTTGTTCATTTTATCCTCAGGAATCCACACACTGGCACCAAGAATATACACGTGTCTTTCAGTGCATTGATTGGTTGGTTGGTTGTTGACTTGATACAGTGCATACGCTGTGCCACAATACAGCAAGATTTCTTTGGGTAACTTTTCTCTGGTTGTCATGAACAGAGCAGGAGAGAGGAGATCGCTGAGATGGAGGTGATCAACAACGGGAAGTCCATCACAGAGGCCCGTCTGGATGTGGACTCTGCCAGACTGTGTATAGAGTATTACGCAGGCCTGGCCAGCACTCTGGCAGGTTGGTGCACTAGACAGAGAGTCTCAAAGTCTTGTTTTATCATATGTGTACAGGTCACTAGATAAAAGGGTCACCCTCATTTAGAGCTGTTTCATTGCACATTTAAGAGGTTACAGCATTTCTCTTTTGAAAAAAATATGTATTCTATTCCCTCTGTCCTGCGTAATAAGTCATTTTTTGAAACACTTGTTATGACTTATTTCTTGAAACATCCCATTTAAGATTTACAAAAAATATAATAGGATACATATGTTCCAGCTTTAACGTTCCTGACAATATGCAAGTGATCACTTTTATAGCAAGTAACTAATAATCTACCCACATAAGTGAGACTTTACAAAAATCGGCCATAAATCTTTCAGATATCTTGCTAGTGATATAGGGCTTAAGGTCGAACTAAAGGTTTGTTGGAATAACCTCACTGCCCCCACCTCACCTCTTACTTATGGCCTTATGGTGTTTCTGGGGCTTTTGTTTGTCTTGATTAGGAAACACTTGCTAACCTTAAAGGCACAGTACTTATTAGAGCTATTGTTTTTATTGCTGTTATTGTTATACTGTCATTTTTATGTTTGTATTTTTTAATCTGTCAAGGCCAGCATGTTCAGCTGCCAGGAGGGTCCTTTGCCTACACACGCAGGGAGCCTCTGGGAGTCTGTGCAGGCATCGGTGCGTGGAACTACCCATTCCAGATAGCTGCCTGGAAATCTGCCCCAGCCCTGGCCTGTGGTATGGGATTTTTCTAAGCTGTTGAAGAAAACAGTTCCATTTATGTTGTGCCTTTCTACCCTGAAAAGACTATCATCTGTCAAACATAAATCTGGACCCTCGTTTAAAAATCAACTTCCCTCAGTGAGTCATTCAGTGAGTCAGTCTCAACAAATATTGTTTGTGATTATTTGCTTGCCCCATTGAAAACAGGCAATGCCATGGTGTTCAAGCCATCGCCGGTGACACCTGTGACTGCAGTCATGCTGGCAGAGATCTATGCCAAGGCTGGGGCTCCAGTGGGGCTGTTCAATATTGTGCAGGGAGGCCAGGAGACTGGCAGCTTGCTGTGTCAACACCCTGATGTGGCTAAGGTGTCTTTCACTGGGAGTGTGCCCACAGGCAAGAAGGTGAGTGTGACTCAAACAAGGGGTGTCAGTCTACATGCCCTTTCAGATTTTCTAGTTAGTATTATATTCTCAAGGTCTTAAACTCATTAAATCTTGAGACTTTTTCTGATTAGAATGTAGTAAACAACAAAATCAATATTAATTTCTTACAATGTGTTTAAAAATGAAAAACAGCACCTTTTTGTAAGAAGGTGTACGGTTCTGATGACTTTATGTTGGCTTGAATAGAAAGATCTAAAGATTTGTTGAGGCTCTTGTTTTTGGTGACCAGATTAACTGATAGATATCCCTCTGGGACTTTTATCTTGACATGTCCTGTCCCTCAGATTATGGAAATGGCATCCAAGGGGGTGAAGCCAGTGACTCTGGAGCTTGGGGGGAAATCTCCTCTGCTTGTCTTTGACGATAGTGATCTGGAGAATGCTGTGCGGGGAGCTCTCATGGCCAACTTCCTGTCTCAAGGCCAGGTAGTGTGCTGGTTTTTGTATTCATAATACACAAATATATAACTATCACATCTCAGCATCTTCGTGGAATGCCCCCATGTGATATGCAGGAAAACTGCTGACACAACATGTGACACACTGTCAGAAGTGAAAAGTAAATGGCAATGCTTTATATAATAACTGATTTGAAAAAGTGCTGCTTCTCAAATCCACCCTCAGGTCTGTAGCAATGGTACAAGGGTCTTTGTTCAGAAGCAAATTCTGCCAGAGTTCGTGGAGGAAGTGGTGAAAAGGACCCAAGCCATTGAGATAGGAGACCCACTGCTAGAGAGCACCCGCATGGGAGCGCTGGTCAACCAGGCGCACCTTCACAGAGTCCTAGCCTTTGTGGATCAGGCAAAGAAAGAGGTATGACTGAGCTGAAATATATTTATTTCCTACACAAAAACTAAGTTAATGCGCTCCTAAGGAGTAGCTCAAATTTAGACCAAGTTGTAAATTAGGCCACAGTATGTGGGACATCTCACCCATATGAACACTGCACTGATTCCAGGGAGCCACAGCGCTGTGTGGAGGTGAAACTTTTGTCCCGTCAGATCCCAAACTCAAAGGTGGATACTACATGACTCCATGTGTACTTGGTAAGCCCCATACCTCCATCATTTTTATTCACAAATATTCACAAATGAATTAGCATAAAAAAAGCTGAAACGGTTGCATTCATTTTCAATCCTTTTGCAAATGACGCTCCAAATTCCTTTGATGAGTCTCTACAACTTTAGTGGATTCCACTTTGGGACGTTATGACTGGACATGATGTAGAACAAAGAACAAATCAACAAACAAAAAAAAAAACAACTGAACATCCCTATTCAATAAAACTCCAAACTGTCAAAGGAGCCTCTGCGAAGGATATTTAATTCTTATTCAGGATATTATTTTCAAATAATTTGCAATGTTGAAACTTGTAAAAAATTGTAAATATGTGGTATTCTGTTCTGCTCATTTTGAATTCAGGCTGTAACACCACAAAAGGAGTCAAAGGGCTTCAGTACTTTCTTACGGCACATTAGATGGATGTTTTTTTAGTGCTCTGCTGCTCACACCAGTGTCTCCATATTCTCTCTTTCCCATCCCACAGGAGGCTGCACCGACCAGATGACCTGCGTGAAGGAGGAGATCTTCGGCCCTGTCATGTCGGTGTTGTCTTTTGAAACAGAAGAGGAGGTGCTGCAGAGAGCCAATGACACCACCATGGGCCTGGCTGCGGGTGTCTTCACTAGGTATGCATGTGGTGAGATAACTGTCACAACCTTACAGGGCAAAAAAAAAAAAAAAGGGTTTTCCCACCATGGGAATATGTCTCAAACTTTTCCCCCAAGAATCTAGATTGGGGAGGAAAGCAGTGCAATAACCAGGAGTTCAAAAGATGACCTTTGGTGGGTCAGTAAACACAGACACTGTGATTGCCGGTGGTACAGCAACGTATAGCACTATGGCCCCGTTAAATGCCCCCATTAAATGTATTGCAACACCAACAGTATTTACATAATATGACCCCATTAAAAATGGGTTTCATTTTGTGCTGAGTCATATTCTGAAGAAGAGGATCCACACACAGCTTGACACAAGACGGTTTGTGCCTTTAGGGATGTGAGGCGAGCCCACCGTGTGGTTGAACACCTCAAGGCTGGTTCCTGTTTCATCAACAACTACAACATCACCCCAGTGGAGGTGCCCTTTGGAGGCTTCAAAATGTCAGGTACAGTCTGCTGCAGGCGCACCCCGGGCCAAATGTCATTTTCACATCATTCTTAGCGTTTGGGTCTGCTTCAAGTATTGCAAACGTGGAGTTTACAGTATTTTCTGTCCATTTACAGTCTGTAGGACATTCATTCTCTTGCTCTCAAGCCTGTTAAGTAATCAGAGCAGGTTAGACGAGGCAATATGAAGTATTTACATGACCTAATTGTGATTTCAGAAACCAGACAAAACAGCAACTTTGGTCACACATCTGTACGTTACAACATTGTGCTTCCCTGCACAGTCACCTTTACATTATCAAACAACATCAGGAGCACGTCGTGTCTGTGATGGGTATTTGACCCATATAAACAATGAAAGAATCGATATTTCTTATTCATAAATCCAAGTGGAGTAAAGTTCATGTTCTTTCATTGCCAGGCATTGGGCGGGAGAACGGCCAGGTGACCATTGAATACTACTCCCAGCTGAAGACCGTGTTCGTGGAGATGGGTGACGTGGACAGTCTCTTCTAGAAACAGGCCGGAGCCGTGGCAGCGAGCCAGAGACTGAGACAGATGGTCTGGACGTGGACGAGACGTCCGCTAGCCGGAGCCGGTCTATCAAACATTAGCTGCTCAGAGTAAAGAGCGCTCATGACGGAGCTCTGATGAGGAAACTCAGGCACTCTACTCTAAAATCACACATGTTCTGAGATATTTTTTGAATGTGGGAAATAAAGGGATGCACTTCCGCCTAGTTAAATAATTCTAGAAATGGAGGGGAATCATGAGAATGTAATATTTGAACTGGAAGGATGTAGGCAGGGTGGGATCAGGCTGTGTAACACTACACATTACAACATTATCATCTGTGCCAAATGGGTCCAATCAGGGATTATGCTTAATATTTACTGAGCCTTGTTTGATTTTGCTTACTTCAATATAAATGTCAGTTGCACATTGTGGTACGTACGTTGCACTATCTACATTTAGCTTTGCTTAGTAGTTTTTGTTTTTGGTACTTCACTCATGTAGACAAAATTTCAAAATTATTATTGCACTACAAAAAACATGTTTACAAGTACAGCTTTATTTTTTAAAGAGTGCAAAAGATATACATTTTATGAATACACCATATAACAGTATTTCATTTCAGTATTTCAGTATATTGAATTCATCTTTATATCTTTTATAAATTAGAACTGTATAAATAATATATCTTGTTGGGTAGGTTGAAATTATCAAAGCAAGTGGTACATGTTTGCTGAAGCACTAAATTGTAACATGACATGAACATTTCTTGGCAACCATCACAGTAAAACGAATAAACAGTGAATTTATCTTTGCATTTACATTGTTGATTTGCATTTACATTGTTCCATTACATTCATTTAGTGAGATGTCATGACTAAATTCTTCTTTTCTTCTTTGCAAGGTTCTTGGCAGCTCCCTTTCTCTAAGGTGGAAAAACAGATAATCATGCAAGGCTGCAGGTTTATCCCTCCAGTTTGTATAAACCCCAAATACACAACATGGGGCGCACTTTTATTTCATCTGATTAAAATACACTGTGATCGTCATGTGACTACACCTTTACCTTTGCCGCAGGCCTTTTGGGTTTCTTGAACTGTGCAGACTCTGCACAAAAAGTGGAATAAAAGTGAATTTAATTTTCTAATAAATTCTACACTTTGGTAACATAATAGAAGTACGTTTTCTTACCATCTTCAGAAGGCAAGTCTTCTTCATCCCTTATTTCCTCATGAGGATCCTGTAACAAAGTGAATACAGATTACAACAAAATGACAGCAAAATCCACGATCAGTAAGACGTTCTGTTGCTCTTCTCACCACTGAAAACAAAAGTCCTGGATGTAAAAATGGTTTGAGTCCCAAGTTTTGGAGAGAATAACAGCAAAGTGTGAATATTACATAAGCGTGTTAGCCATCAGTTAGACTAAGACAGAAATCCAAGACTTGAATAATTTTACTTCTGACTTGTGTGGAACCCACCTGGACTCCTCTCAGCTCTGGCAGGATGCTTTGAGATTCCTGCCCAGACTCCCTCGTGTTTTTTCCCTCCTGAAATCTCTCCAGCCGGCTTTGCTCTGCTGCCACACGCACCTTCAGGGTGTGGAAGGCTGTCTGCACCTCACCTACCCTGAAGTGCACGGCCATGCCCTCAAACCACAGGCTGTCGCATTCGCCCTCCTTGAAGCCTGGTGGCTGGTAGTCAGCAGGGGTGACTTTGAAGGGAGAACAGGAGGAGGAGATGTTTTCATTATGCACACAAGAAATGTAACTAGATGTCTTTAAAATAGAGTGAAATGCTGGAAAAAGAAATACAGAGTATTGCTACAAAGCAATTATAGCACAGAGGAGAGAGGATGTGAAAAAGCGGGGTTTTTAGTTTTTTTGGCTGGCTGAGACTTGTTAACGGGAACATGTCTTACTGTCATCGTAGTAGTAGAGCTTCATGGTGAGGCGGACGTTGTTGGGGAGCGCGCCCAGGTTCTGCATGAGCAGGAAGAGTTTCCTGATGAGGAGCACTGAGGCCTTTTTGGTGTCCTCCATTGTCACCCGCATCTCTACGTTCTTGTTCCTGTGGTTAAAGTTAATGGAGGTTATTATGCCACCAATGCAGCCAATAAAAGGAAGAACAGAAATATGGCCAGATAGTTGATGCTGGTTCCAATGCACACAAGGGGTTAACATTAAGGCTTATCTCACAATGCAATTTAATTTGCACTTCACGATTAAATACAGCCAAAATGCAATGTAATAATAAATAAAAGTCCAATGATAAAGTACGACTGGGCAAAACTGTGTTTATTTCTTAGCTACAAATCTTAATAGCAGTGCCACTGGCTTGCTAGGATGTAAGCAGCAGGATTTCAGCTGACATCTTGTGAAATTGAGACAGGCAAGCTATTTTACTTCTGACTACTACAGCAGAATAAAATGTAGCTAATATCACGATTCATCTTCTGCTATACTGTAAGTATTGTCACATTTTTTGTATTGTGATATATTCAGTTTTGTTACATCTCCCCATCTCTACTCTTAAGTTTTCTGAAGATCAGAGCTCTGCCTATAAAGACACCCTCCCTTTTCCTCTTTCATCACCTGTGGAAGGACTCTGCATAAGTTGGTCAGCTACGGTATATGAGGTGTTTACCTGAGTATGTCCATCTGTGGTCCTTTCTCTGTGTACTTGAATTTGAATTGGTAGGATTCAATGATGCACTGCATAGAGAGAAAATATTAGACCTAAATGCCTCTTATTATTAGTCAAGGTGCACAGTGGATGACGATTTGACAAATTGTGAGCCAATAGTGTGTTTTCCATTTGTAATCATTCCAATGAGCTTCTCAGTATTTCAGGAGAAAACTTACATTAGGGTCATCTGGATTGGTGTGGACCTAAAATACAATAATATAAATAAAAACAAAAAAGAAACAATACCAGTAAGCCAAGACCATCTGTAGCATTAACCATTATGCATTCCTCTGTTCCATTATTTTCGTGTTAAATATAAAGGTGGCTATGTTGATTAGACTGACTGATTGATTTGATTTGACGTACCCCGATGAACACAAT